>CM064511.1:36378762-36668762 GCA_032716605.1 Paralithodes platypus
TGCCTGTTGCTCACTCTCGCCCGGCGGCCCGAGATTATAACCGGGTGGCCAATAGGCTAGGCCTAGGCTATATATGTTTTTCCAACTTATTTTTAGCACTCTCGAAGGTTCATATAGGCTAGCCTAGGCCTACACATCATATATGTAAAATAAAAGCATATTGAAAACAAACAATGCCTAGGCCTATATCATAAATATAACGAATTCTGTCAGAATCCAAGGCTAGAAAAGTAGAAATTCACAAATAGGCCTAAGTACCCTTGCCCCTAGGGTATTTTTGCGTTTAATGGGTTAAAGACAATAAAATAAAATAAATAAGCTAGGCCTATATAGCCTATGACAATAACAGTTTGCCGTGGGATACAGGATTCCATGAGGGGGGGCTCTTCCCCCCTCACACCACCCAGGATTTATTGATATTCTCATATATTTTGTCAGTAGACCTAGGGGATAAAAAACTAATTTTGGTACCGGTATTTATTTATGAGACCACATTTTTTCTCAAAATATTAAAATATTAAATTGCTTCAACCCTCGGTATAGCCTAACAATAACAACATGTCTACCTAGCCTACTGTAAAATTGTTGTCAATATTCTCCTATAGACGGCACACAGTCTAGACGAACAGCTGATGATGGGGAGTGGCAGTGCCGTAGCCTACATAGGGAGAGTATTTTTGTTTTCTTATATATCTCCCTTATAATACATTTCTGCTCTTAATGGTATATATATAGCAATGATGTATATGCTCTACTGGGGTCCGGATCTAATAGGCATAAAAAGATATATGAGGTAACTGTTGGTGCTACAAATCAGTAATACTGTATTCTATTGTTAGAAAGTGCGAAAAGCACTTTTTATTAGCATTTTGCATTATTAATTGTAGGCTAATTCCGATACCTCAACAATCTAGGGGAGAGTTCGGGAATGTGGGGTTTACTCGATTTAGGCTAGTAAACTTTGAAAAGACATTAGCTTAACCTAACCTATCTTAGTAGGCCTATTATGGGTGGGGGGCTGGGGCTGCCGCCCCCACACCCCCACAGTCCCTTCTTCTTCTTCTTCTTCTTCACTGGTTGAGTATTAGGCCTAGGTGTGTTTATAGTGTGTTTGGATGTGGAGAAGGCATATGATAAGATTAGTAGGGGAGTTGCAGAAGCAGTGATGGAGAAACTAGGAGTGAGTAGGAAGATAAGGAACATGATAATGAATATGTATGAAGGGGCGGAGACAGAGATTGTGTGGAAAAATATTGCAGTGAAAGGAATCAGGAGAAGGAAAGGGTTAAGGCAGGGATGTAACCTGTCACCATTAATTTTTGCAATGTGCATGGAGGAGTTGGTGAGGAGAATTAAGAGTAAGGGTCAAGGAGTGAAAATAGGGCAGTATAGGCTAGCAATTCTGACGTTTGCTGATGATGATGTGCTGACAGCAGAGACAGAGGAAGATATGGGGGAAATGTTACAGGAGGCGGAAAGGTTTGGCAGAGACCTAGAAATGAAGTTCAGTGTAGAGAAAAGCAGTATGATAGTAGTAAATGGACCAGAGGCAGTAGAAATGAGGATAGGAGGGGAAAGAATAGAAACAAGGGAGGAAGTGAAGTATTTAGGGTATGGATAGGGAGGGAAGGGCGACAAAGGACAATGAATGAGAAAATCATGAAGGTGGAGCAGTGTAGTGGGAAACTGTGGAATGTGACAAAACCAGAGTAAATAAATATAAAATAGTAAGAGAGGTGTGGAAGGACTTTGAAGTGCCGAGAATAATGTACGGGATGGATGTGAGAGGGATACAGGGGGAGAAATAAATAGACTGGAGACGGGACAAAAAAATAGGAAAGAATGGGGGTTAGGAGCAAGAAGGTGGACAGCAAATGAAGCAGTGAGAGGGGAGATGGATGGAGTACGTTTGGGGAGAGTGGCGAAGGCAAAGTTGAGGTACAAGTAGTTTGGAGATGGAGGATCATAGGTGGCCAAGGAGAGTGAATGAATGGGGGAGGGGAAGAGTAGATGGGCAAAAGAGTAAGAGAAAACTGAAAAAAATAGGAGTGAAACAAAGAAGGGTGGAGAGGAGTGGAGATGTAGGCAGTAATACAGGACTAGGTCAGGGAAGGAGACTAGAGAAAGAGATAGGAACGAGAGTGAAGGAAGTAGGAAGACAGGAATGGAAGAGAAATATGGAGAAGAAAAGTACACTGATAAGATATAGAAGCAAGGGGAGACCGAGAAAAGAGGAGTTTCTATGACGGAAGTTGGGGAGCTGAACTACTGTTTAAGGCTAGGGCAGGAGCATTAGAGACAAATAGGAGAACATGGAGGTGGAATGGGGGGGGTGAAAGAGTGTCTACAGTGTGAGGTGGGAGGGAGGAGTGGAGGAGACAATAGAACATAGTGACAGAGTGCCAGGGGTATGCAGAGAGAGAGGGGTTGGAAAATGAGTTGAAACGGATGGTAGGGGAGAGGGAATGGGAAGAGCAGAAAGAGGAGGAGGATGAGGGTGTAAAATTTGTGTTAGGTCTCGAGACAGAAGAGGGGGGTAGATGGGGAAATGGGGAAAAGAATGAAGGTAGTGAAAAGATTCCTGGAGCGTGTGGCAGAAGAGAAACGGAATAGGATAGAATAGGGGGAGAAGGGGACCAGAGCGGGGAGGAAGAAAAATGACATTAAATAGTAGAGAGGGGAAAAGATAAATTAAGATAAGGAGAGAACAAGATATTGGGGGGTGGAGGAGGGGGTAAAATAAGGAGAGGAGAGTTCTGCTTAAGCTATATACTTCAATTCTTTGTCTTTAACTATCCTTTCTACGACTACATAATTTCTAAACTAATTCTTAAATCTAGCTCTATCTGTTTCTGGAGAAGTCACCGGTGCATAGGTGAGCTGGCTTTGAGAGGGGACAGCAACTCCACAAAAAGAAGAAGAAGAAGAAGAAGGGCTAAAACAATAAAAGATTGACGGGTGCCGAAAGAAAAGTTGATGAAGTCTACAGTGTTTACTCCGCAATCTTCAGCTATGGCTGTCGATAACAGGAATGTACCAATAAAAATGTAGGCCTAGGCTACTGACATCTTGTAGGTGAAGCTCCACTCTGATTGGCTACTGAACATCGGGCAGGAGGCTAGAATGTAAACAAAGTGGCCTGGACTGGCTTTACAAAAATAGCCTAGCCTAACTGAAAATTTGGTTCAATATTATTTTAATACCTCAAATTTTGTTGCTATTTTTGAAGATAGCCTAAATATGGAATCTAGGTTATATGCTCTAAAGACTAAAGATTATATGAAAATTTGGGATTTTTTTTATTTTAATACCACAAATTTTCAGAGTGTTTTTTATAAAATAGATTGTTCATTTGCATCAATATATAGTGTTTGTAATTAATTAGAAATCTCGGGAAAACCTATTTTCCCCATTAGGCCTATTGATCGATGTTGAGACACGCCCCCGATAGTGATTTGAAAAGACCTTAGCCTAACCTAACAACCTTACCTAACCTAACCTAGTATTATGGGTGGGGGCTGCTGCCCCCACACTCCCGCTGGTTGAGTACTAATCCCTTAGTAAATAACAAAAACAAATTGGCTGTCGATCATACGAAGGTGAAAGAAAAGTCGATGAAGTCTACGGTGTTTACTCTGCAATCTTCAGCTTTGATTGTACTGTACAAGTACATTGATAACATTGACAACCTTGTTACGAAAATTAAATTTTAGTACCATACTTTTATATTAGGTTTTTCCGAAGGTTTAACACATTTTCATATGATCTTTAGAGCTATCGATAACTGGAAGTACCGTATTGACAACCTTGTCACGAAAAAGACATTTTAGTACCATACTTTTTTATTAGGTTTTGCCGAGGGTTAAAACAAATTTTCTTATGATCTTTAGAGCATATAGATTCAATATTTATCATCAAATATATCAACAAAATTTGTTGTATTAAAATAACATTGAACCAAAATTTGTTTTAGGCCTAACCCTCTGCAAAACCTAATGAAAAAGTATGGTACTAAAATGTCTTTTTCGTAACAAGGTTGTCAATACGGTACAGTACAGTACTTCCAGTAATCTTACAGTTTCTTACAGTAGATCCTCTGGAAAAAGGCAAACTAGGCCTGTGTATCCAGCTCAGTACCAGTACTTGCACTGCTGCGGTCGTTCACGGTGTTGGCGGCGGCGGTAGCAGACGCAACATTTTTACTATTCTGTATTTTTATAATCAAACTATCGACAGCTCTAAAGATTATATGAAAATGTGTTTTAACCCTCGGAAAAACCTAATAAAGTATGCTACTAAAATGTAATAGAGTATTCGTAACAAGGTTGTCAATACGGTACTTTCCTGTTACCAACGTACATTACAATCAAAGCTGAAGATTGCAGAGTAAACACTGTAGACTTTATCGACTTTTCTTTCACCTTCGTATAATCGACCGCCAATTTTTTATATTTGTTTTTATACTAAGGGATTAGTACCCAACCAGCAGGGGTGTGGGGGGCAGCAGCCCCCTCCCATAATACTAGGATAGGTTAGGTAAGGTTGTTAGATTAGGCTAATGTCTTCAAATCATAGCCCTCCCCACTATCGGGGAGTGTCTCAATATCGATCGAAAATGGGGAAAATAGGTTTTTCCGAGATTTCTAATTAATTACAAACACTATATATTGATGCAAATGAACACAAAGCAATTTAAAAACACTCTGAAAATTTGTGGTATATAAAAAAAAAAAATCCGATTTATAGGCTATAGTCAAACCATTATATGAGCGACCCGCAGTCCTCCATTCTTGGCGACCCTGCGATCCTTTCGCACAGGCTTGTGTAAACACATTAGCAGCTGATATTGGACAGTTTGGTTGATAAGCGTACTGTATATGACCTCGTTCACCTCCCATATTCATTCTCTTCTTCCCTCATTCAATATACTTCTATTAATTAATCATTAGATAAAGTGAAGACACCGAAGTGATTTTGTTCAAATTAGGAAGGACCTCATTTATATACAGTATATATATATATATATATAGTCTTCTCCCACTCTCTCTGTCTCTCCACCTATCCATCTATCTATAATAATAATAATAATAATATTTATTCAGTTAGCATTTTACAATGTTGATACCACATAATATGTTACAAATATGACATGTCAGTGTGTTATTGGCAGATGTGTCAGTGCTGTTGGTGAACGGTGCGGTCTAGCAATCTGTGGCAACTATTCACTAAGTCCCTGCTTCATCAGGGCACCCACCCTAGCCTTGCTATTCAGCAGGGAGTGTATGGTGGTAAAAACTGCATCAATCAATCATCAATCATGTACCAGCTTTGCATAATTCCAACTAAGGATAGCCCAATAAGGCCGTTAGGCGTATTTCCATTGGGGTCCTTGTGGGATTTAAGTTAGCTGGGGGAATAGGGGAGGATAAAAAAAAAGTAGATACTTTAGAGAAAGTATTTCTAGGGGGTTATATTAAGATACCTTACATTCTATAGTTGGACTGGTCAAAATATTTCAGTAATAATTTCAGTTTGTTTTGCCTATCTCTTATGTCGTATTTAGTAGTAGACATAAGCTTGGTGCTCCCTTCTCGCAGCTGTCCGGTTCAGGTGCTCATTCAAGCTACGTCTGAAGGAGTACAGTGTTCTCTTTTCACGGACTGACTGGGGTAGGTTGTTCCAGTCTTTGATGGCAGTGAAGAAGAATGTTAGCTTACCCTGTCCTTGGATTCTCGGGACCGTAAAATTATACATCCTATTCCTTGTATTGTGTCCAATCCTCTCATTTGCTTTAACAAAATTACTCTTTAAATACTCTGGAGCCCTATCATAAAATATCTTGAAGGCATTTATGAGTCTGATTTGTTTGGCCCTGTCAGAGACATTGAGCATACTATGTCTATCTATCTATCTATCTATCTATTTATTTATTTGTTAAAAATTAAAGTGTTGGCATTCCTGCATTTCTCAGATAGGTAGATAGATAGATAGACATATAGATAGATGGATAGGTGGAGAGAGAGAGAGAGAAGAATATATAATATATATACAGTAGGGTCCCGCATAAAACGTGTTCGCATAAAACGACCGACCTAAAATATTAATATTTAATTTTCGATCAGAACGAATGTGATCACATAAAACGAGTCCGCCGCCAAAGTGGGGCAAATCCGAGGAGTTTTCATATAGAGCGCCGAAATATCGTACAAAACATACGAAATATCGTACGAAATATCGTACGCTTTCATATAGAACGCCGAAATATCGTACAAAACTTACAAAATATCGTACGCTCCTGACGGAAATTTACGCTTCCAGTGAACATTGACGATATTGGGCCACCAAAATGCTGTGTTCACATAAAACGAAATCGCATAAAACGCCCTCGTTTATCGACCATAAACTCGTTTTATGTGAGACCCTACTGTACTGTATAATTATATATATATATTTTTTTTTTCTATGTGAGTGAGGGAGGCAAAAGGCAGAACTGCCTATAGCGAGTGCCTCCCCCAAAGTTGAAAGAGTGACAGGGCCAAAATCAATGGACGTTCGAGCCAAAATGCCTGGACATACAGAGTTTGAAGCAATTTAAGTCATAGGAAGAGGGAAAGACTCTTGGGTTGGAGAGTTGCACAGAGTAGGGGTGGGATTATGTTGCAAGACGGGTACCACGTGCCCTACGTAAAGGAGGTGGTATACACTGGGAAAGCTCTGAGGAACACTGATTATTATAGTAGCGATAGAATAGCGAGAGAGATGCAACATTGCGGCGACGAGAGAGAGATTGCAGAGAGTTGGTGAGTGGACAGGAGTTAATGATACGAAAGGCCTTCCTTTCAATTTTGTCTAGGAGAGCGGTGTGAGAGGAACCTCCCCACGCATGTGAACAATATTCAATACAAGGACGCACTATGCCCCTGTACAGAGCAAGAAGCTGTGCAGGGGTAAAGAACCCCCTAAGGTGGTTGAGCACACCCAGCTTCTGGGAGGCTGCCTTAGGAAGACTGGTAATATGGTCCTTCCAACTGGGAGCAGAAGAAAAAGAGACACCAAGAATATTGAGATAAGATGAAGGAATTGATTTTTGTATTGTTGAAGAATAAGGGATAGTCCGCTGGGAGTTCCTGACGGGTAGATAGATGGAGAAATTGGGTTTTGGGAAGCATTAACCCCTTATTGGCGGCGCGCGACATATGTCGAGTGAAATCAATTTGGACTATGTGGCGGTGCACGACATCTGTCGAGCACCATTTTCAGCACGTAATGTTGCTGAGAGAGAGAGCTGAGCGGTGGGACGAGCGTAGTAACCTTATGACCGCTCCCCACGACCACCGCGGGTGTACTGAACTGTATTCTAACTTCCCCCCCCCCCCCTCTTCTCACTCGCTACACAGGAAATTATGTAAGGAAATTACCTTATTTCAGGATTTTTGCACTCGTGTTGCACGATCGTTGCAAGAGAACCAGTGGTCGTACAAGGATGGTTCGGGTGTCATTGGAAAGCTCTGTTTACGCCCTTTCAGGGATAGATACTTGTTTAACGCTCTGGGTCTTATTTAGGCATGAAAATGAGCACGGAAACAACCCTATTTAGGGTAAAAAAAAAATTTGCTGGGCGCTACGACCACCTAGCCCGCTAAATAAGGGTTAAAGGTAACAAGGTTTTCTCTACCCCAATATATATATATATATATATATATATATATATATATATATATATAGTATGAGGTCCTTCCTAATTTGAACAAAATCACTTCGGTGTCTTCACTTTATCTAATGATTAATTAATAGAAGTATATTGAATGAGGGAAGAAGAGAGAATGAGAATGAATATGGGAGGTGAAATAGGTCATATACACTTATCAACCAAACTGTCCAATATCAGCTGCTAATGTGTTTACAGAAGCTCGTGCGAAAGGATCACATTGTCGCCAAGAATGGAGGACTGCGGGTCGCTCATATAATGGTTTAAGTATACTGTAGGCCTATGGGAGTGAAAATCAAATTGACAAAATAAAAAAAGTAGAGGTAGAATGTATAGTTCGGGCGTACCGCCAGCCTTGTTTACACTACGCGGAGCGGTGTCGGATTCTTGCCATCATGTTCCCGTCTATTTTGACTGCCTTTGGGGAAAATATAACCGAAACTACCACTAATTTTCCCATGGTTTTTCTTTTTGGTTTTAAGTAGTGTTTATCATTATACAGTAGTTGAAATTAGTTACAATCCCCAGAAAATGTGATTTCTCCCATTATTCAACAATCTGAAAACACTCAGATGTAAGCCATTTTCAGAGTAAATATACAATATTTTTTGCCTTTGGATACAGGATGGGTTAAGGCGGGCTTTGCCCCCCCCCCCCCCATGAATTATTGAAATCAGCATCTATTTTAACAGTAAGGGGCTTAACCCTCTCCGACATATGACACAATTTTTAGCCTATTAGGGATACTTTAAAGCCTTTGTTACCATCAGGGGTATTTAGAAACCTTTAGTTTAGTTACTTCAACCTCTGCAGTTGTCTTTGAGTTAGCTGTGGGCAGAAAACTAATTGTGGAGAGGTAATTATAAGAGTGAGAGAACTCTATTTCTTATTGCTAATCTGGCAACCTCTGCGTCATATGTGCGTGAAAGGGTTAATAAGAGTTTCACTGTCGTCAATAGGGAGATTTGTAGGGAGAAATTTTGTTTTAACAGTACCGGTACTTTATATAGTGCACATAAAATGTATCTCCGGAGGTTAAAACACATTTTAATATGATCTTTGCAACATCCTTACTCTATAATAGCCTTCAAATATTGAGAAATAATTAGGGCAAGAATGTTAAGTGCGGGCGTACCGCCAGCCTAGTTTACACTACGCGTAGTGGCGTCGGACCTTTCCCATCATGTTCCCGTCTATTTTGACTGCCTTTGGAAATAAAAATACATTAGCCTAACCAAACAACCTAACCTAACCTAACCTAACATAGTATTCATGTAGTAATGACAGGGGGCAAATAGCAGAAAATATAGCGTCGAAATAGACGGGAACGTAACTGCGAGCGCACAACATGACAACCGTACACCCGGAAACTACATCCTTCCCATAATTAGTGGTAGTTTCGGTTATAAGTACCGCCTTTGGATACAATAATATGTTGAAGGGGGGGGCTTTGCCCCCCTCACCCCCTATGACATAATGTCATCATCATATATATTGCCAGCAGGGGGCAAATAACCAAAAAAATTGCCGTCAAAATAGACGCAAACTTAACCACGGCGATCGACAAATGTAAACATGACGGCAGCGGGGGTGGCGTCAGACGCTTGCATTTATGTTCCCCTCTACTATGAGTGCCATTAGATGCAATAATATATTGAGGGGAGGCTTTGCCCCCCCCCCCCCCCATGACATATTTTCATCATCATATATATTGCCAGCAGGGGGCAAATAACCAAAAAAAAATTGCTGTCAAAATAGACGCGAAGTTAACCGCGGTGATCGCCCTATGTAAACATGACGACCGTACGCCCGGAATCTACATCCATCCCAAAAGTAGCACTTATCTGCGCATCAGTAAGGTCCCCGGAGTATTATGAGCAAGGTAGGCCTAAGAGCGAAAAAAAGAATCCATAGGACAGGAATCCCATAATCAAGTAGTTATTGTTCTGCAGAATACCCGCAGCGGATAGTAGAATGTCATGTCCCCATTTTGATAATTATTCAGAAAATGCTCGACATCATAATAGCCTAGCCTATAAATAATTTATTAGAGACAATGCGGGTCTTTGGAATCCTTGTACAGTACTGTACTTGTGCATAATCCACTGTGGGAGAATGTTTTTCACATTTACAAAACCCGATATTAGCCTAATACATTGCGCGGCTCGCGAGCCAGTAGCAACTCGCAATGACCTGATTGGCGGCTCACAAGAGAGGAGAGAGAGAGAAAGTATTTACAGTATTTTTTTAAATTATATTTGTAAAGTAAAGAATTTCAATATAATTAATTTTTACTAAAGAATTTCAATATAATAATTGTTACTAGTCTTATTCTATAAATCTGTGGCTATGGAAACCCACAAAAATATGTAATTTAGTTCCCGTATATATACTGTATTTTTTTTCTGCTTATCCTTGTGGCTTATTTGCCTTATGGCTTATGCAGCTCTCACTCTGAATATGTCCTGAACTTTTGGCTCTCTTGAAAAAATTAGGGGTAGAATGTAGATTTCGGACGTACCGCCAGCCTTGTTTACACTACGTGGAGCGGCGTCGGACGCTTGCCATCATGTTCCCGTCTATTTTGATTGCCTTCGGATACAATAATATGTTAAGGGGGGGCTTTGCCTCCCCTCACCCCCCCCCCCTCCCCATGACATATTGTCATCATCATACTGTATATATATTGCCAGCAGGGGGAAAATAACCGAAAAAATTGGAGATAGTTCGGCCATGTGGAACGTATGGGAAGCGAGAGAATGACTAAGAAAGTGTACGAGAGTGAGGTGGAAGGACAGAGAGGGAGAGGTAAACCGAGTGAGAGGTGGAAGGACAGAGAGGGAGAGGTAAACTGAGTGAGAGGTGGAAGGATGGAGTTAAGAAGTATATGAGTGAAGGCGGTGCTGGATGGGAGGAGAGGCGTCGACTGACGGGACAGAGGTGCATGCGGCCATTTCGTTCGTGGCCACACCTTCGGGGATCACGGCAATAGATAGATAGATCAATAAGTTTTTGTTTTCTAAGAATTGCTAACATTTCAGGTGAAATGACTAGCTGCAGCGATGCTTAGCTGGTTAAAGGAGAAGCTATTGGTGAGGAAAGAGGCATTGGATGAATCTGACAGCAGCGATGGTGGTGAGGTCTCAAAGCCACCGGCGCAACAGGAAGTGGAGGCAGCGTGTGAGGCCATTGAGGTTGGGGTGGAGGGGGAGGTGAAGAGTCAGTCAGAGATTAGTACACACTTTTGTATTCAAGAAAGTAAGCAAGGGGAGAAACATCATCAAAGAAATTATGCTAAAGTTGAAGGTGATGATAGCAGTACAATAAACATCAGTGGTTATAGTTTAGAGGAATTTATTGACTGTGATGAAAATAAGAAATTTGTTACAAGGAAATCACCACTGAATGAATCTGACAGCAATGATGGAGGCGACATCCTGAGCACTCCGGCACAAGAGGAGGTGGAGGTAACATATCCCTTACAGATAAATACGACCTTTCAGGGTCAAGTACGTTCTCTTAACAGTAGCATAGAGAACAGATGTCTTGAGGAAAATGGAGGTTATGTTGATAGTGATGATAATAGTAGTGAGATCAAGGTCAGTGGTAACAATAAGGAGGAATGTATTACCAGTGATTACGTGAAGAGTAGCCGTGATGACCTAAAGGATCCCAAGAACAAGAACTCGAGCAGCTTTGACGAGAACTCAAGCAACTATGACAAGAACTCTAGAAGCTTTGACAAGAACTCTAGCAGCTTTGACAAGAACTCGAGCATCTTTGACAAGAACTCGAGCAGCTTTGACAAGAACTCGAGCATCTTTGACAAGGACCGATGGATGCCCACTGATAAAGATGGATGCAAGGCTGTTGAAGGGAGCAGCAACAAGGTTGATCAGAGAGCAGAGATGACCAACCATGATGGATGTTCTAACAGTGCCACCTTGTCATTATCATCAGGATCTCAGACCTATTTCTCAAACCCCAAGCTTAAGCAAGTTGAAGAAAGCCTTGAGGTGAAAAATGACGTTCAGATCTATTGCTTGAATCCTAAGCTTAAACAAGTTGAGGAAAAGTCTGAAGTAAAGAATTACTGCACCAAGTTTCCCTCCAGCAGCTTTATAGATGACAATGCCGAGGCTAAACAAACTTACATCTCAACTTGTTCATCAACCTATCCAGAGACAAAACCTTCATTACCAAAGTCTCATGATTTGAAAGGACCTGCACAATTCGGATCGGTTTCATCAAAACTCTCAAACCCATCAAGAACATCCAAAGTAGATTACACTAATTCTGCACTTTCTTTATTGGGCATTTCTGCTTTAGATTCTCAAGGTGTTACAAAGGGTGATACTCATGATGGGACTGAAGAAGCATTAAACACAGAAAGGGAGAAGGTGCATGCAAAGAGAAATGTTAGAAATAATCATAACAGGAATGAAGAAACATTGGGCACAGAACATAATATTATGCAGGCAGGTGAAACGGCAATAAACAACCGAGATAAGGACCCCCATCAGTTGACTATCAGCAGAGGGAATGTGTGTATCAGTGACCGAGCAGATAAGAGTTTCCGGAATATGCTTCCACTTGACACTGATAAGCCATACTATCACGGTGGTAGGAATGATTGCCACACCACCCTTAATCAGACATATGCTGATGAATGCATTGATATCATTAATGGTATCCGTGAATCAACACCATCCTCTACAAAAGATAAAACTGATAGCTCTTCTGTAAATAATGAAAATAGTAATATAAATCAGGTACCACTGAGTTTGCAGGAGGTCAAGTTAACGAGCATTAGCATTAACGACCTTAAACTTGATAATGATGCAAACCAAGCACAGAAGAAAAGAGATATAGGTCTACCGGTACAACAAAATCAAGAATCTGTTGCAAATTCTGAGAAGCAACTAAAGAGAGAAGAGTCTGTAAAAGAAGCACAAGAAGAGGTAAGAAAATGTGACAAACAGGAAGAGAGTAGCAAGGGAAAAAGACAAATTTATGCTGAAATGGACAGAAGAAGTGAGGAAGAAGAGATAAAGCACTATAGAGGAGAGAAATGGAGGGAGGAAAAGGAAAATCAAGAACACAAAGAAAGTAATAGAGGAGCAACCATGGAACAAGAAAATGGTGGAGATGGAACAAGAAGAAGAGAGAATATCCTCCGTACAAATGAGAACAAACATAAGGACATTGGAAATAAGGAAGAAACAAAGCAGAGAGCAGAAGACCTGGCCGCAAAACACCACCAGATTACACTCTCACAAAGCAAAGAATCGCTAGCAAACCAAACAAACAAAGCAGAAGTAAAGGAAGACGAGGAAGTGAAAGAAGAAGAAAAATGTAGCAAGGTGGAAGAAATTATGGAAGAACTACTGAACAAACAAAAAGGAATGATACAAGAGCTACTAGACACAGATGAAGGAAGGATACAAGACCTACTGAACAGAGAAGAACAAATGATAAACCAATTATTGAATACAGAAGAAGGGAAGATTAAAAGGATACAAGAAATGATGAACAAAGATGAGGGAATAATTCAAGAACTAGTAAGCCTGGAAGAAGGAAGCTTACAAGAACAGTTAACCAGGGAGGAAAGAAGAATGCAAGAAGGAAGAAGTTTACAAGAACTACTAAACATTCAAGAAGGGAGGAGACAAGAGAAGGAAAACCCAATGCAAAAGGCAGAAGAAAAGATGCATGAAACTCTGAACAAGGAAGAACAAATGGTACAACAATTGGATGATGCTGAAGGAAGGCAGCAAGAACAGATAAAGAACAATGAACATATGGTACAGCAACAGGATGATGTAAAAGGACAAATGCAAGAACAATTAAGTGAGGAAGAACAAATGGTACAACAGCTGGATAATGCAGAAGGAAGGAGGCAAGAACAAATAAATACGGATGAACAATTGACACAAAAACAAGTGAAAAATGAAGAAATAGTAGCAGACCAGTTAAGCAAGAATAATAACATAACAGAAGACCTAATTATCTTCGAAGAAAGTAAGGTTCAAGAACATCGAAACAACTCAAATGTGACAACACAGCTGAAGAGCGAGGCAAGAAATGTACAAAAACAACACAACGAGGAAGAATTAGTTGAGCAAGGAACCAAAGAAGAAAACCGCCCCAAACTAAATGAAGAGAAAGCACATATGGGAGGAGTTGAAAATACTGCACAAGATCAAGTGCAAATGCCTGCTGGTGGTAGTGTGCCGTGTTGCTTCCCCCCTGCCTACCTCCCTCCCACCTGCCTGTACAACCAACCGGGCAAGTTATGTACGCTGCTAGGTGATCGCTACATAGTTACTCGTGTCAACTCTGCACCCGTCTTGGTCAGTACCAGTATAACAAGTAATGGATGGGGAGTGTGTGGTGTTGTGTTATTGTGGCACAATGGCTTCCCTGTTGTCCTGAAGGAAGTACCAGATGAAACAGATGTCATTTTTGATGCCGTAATTCCTCCACAAAAAACTGAGTTTGTGGCTCTGGTAATCTGGCAGAAAGCAAAGCCATGCTTCTCCATTGAGCCTTATTTTGATGGCTATATCATCTTGAATGAGCTTCACAGCTTAAAGGTAAAGTTATCTTTATTTGCCAAGGAAATTGGAGTTATCAGCGCTATCATTCAAGGACGAAAACAACTAATAAAATTCTCTAAGTCAGTTCTTTATATCAATGGACACAAAGTGGGCAAAACAATGGACATCGCAAAGTTTAAGAATTGTGAATATGGTCAGCTATTTGCTGATGTGTGTGTTCTTGTTACTGCCAGTGTTGACACCCAAGTTAACTACAGTTTTACCTGCAACTGTTTGTGGGCAGGTGTTGAGCCACTTCAGCATTCTCTTCCTCAAAAATTTGACTACCTGACTCTGTATGCAAAACGTAGCTCCAACCCAGATACTTTCCATGTTAATAAAAGACAGTTCTACATGCACTGTGATGCCCAGGTTGAACTTGTTTGTAGTGAAAATGGATGGAACCTGGAGTATGTGAAGAATGGTGATCTGATTAAGATTCCTTGCAGCGATGAAATATTTTACTGTGGTAACCAGAGAGTAATGCCAACAAGTGGTGGGAAAGTGACGGTTCATGTCAGAAGATATGTAAACAAGAAGAGTTCTGAATATTTCAGGGTTGTTATGGTCCAGATTCCTGAAAGTCTTGTGGCCAGACCAGAGGCAGCTCAGACATCACAGTGTTGCTTGAAGAAGGCAGCCTCATCACAAATCAAGCTGTCTTCCAGTCAGACTCTTACTGTCTCACCTTCACCCCATCATCAGTCTGTCACCACAACTTCACCCAGATCTCAGTCACTCAGTCTGTCAGGTACAACCACAACTTCTCTCAATTCATTAATCACAAACATAGTTTCCCTCAGTCAGCCTCAGACCACATCATCTATTGATCAACATATTTCTGCCACAGCTGGACTTGATCACACAAATGCACAGTACTCTACCTCCAGTCAGCCACACACTTTTACACACTCACCTAATGCACCTTCCCTCATCATACAACCCCCTGCTGAGAATACAACCACCAAGCCTGCTCCAGTGAAGGAACTCAAAGCTGATCATTCCAGTACAGGACCAAACACAGTGCCACACAATGTGAAGGATTCTGAGGGAGCAAGTTCACAATCATGCCAGACCACATCAAACAATGTCAAAGAAAGCAAAAACATGAGTACTAATCCTTTTCAGTCTCACACAACACCAATGTACCTTATCCTTGAAGGAGAGCTAAACATGTTTGACAATAAGTTCACCTACACCTACAAGGGGCTTAAGAGGTGTATAACAGTGACACCGGATAAACTACTGGACCAGCCAGTCTCACCAGTTGAATCAATCCACAAGTTCCACCTGATACTCCACACAGACTCTGATCATCCAGTCTGTGGCTGGTTTGAGAGGAAGACTCGAAAGGTGTATGCTGAACACAGTCTCACATTGTACGACCATGACTATGAAGAAGAACGATTGAGCTTACTATGTGACAGTGGAGAACTGGTCCACTTCCAGTATGCTGGGTTTTATGTGGTGATGGGCAAGACAATGCAGCCGATACAAGAAAGTATTAGCCAGCGTCTAAAGGTTCATGTTGTTGTGGAGGAGGTCAAATCACAGGTCATAATGGATCATGAAGTCAGCAAAAAGGTGATCTTCCTCACAAGTAATAATTTCCTGTGTCAGCAGTCCCTAAAGTTTTTGGCACTTGGTCATGTTTACAGTGACGATATGAAACTCAATTCAGATTTTAATCTCACCAAAAATCAAATACAGTGTCAAGGATCTGAGAATATTCACAATACATCCTTAGTTTCATTGTCTGTTAAAGATGATATTAAAGGTGTGACATCCCCAGAATCTGCAACCAAAATAGTAGGCCTACCCAATAAGAAAGATATTGAAAGAGATGGAGGGAGGCAAGCGGAGCTTTCATCACATATAAATTCAGAAAAGCACAACTCATCTTTTCCCTCAAACAAAAGTAAGTTCAGTGAAGAATGCTTGTCAGAAAAGACTACCCCAGTTGACAGTTGGTGGTTGCATAAAGAGTCTCTGAGGCAAATCATTGACAATGGATCTTTCGGAGATCTCGCCAAAAAACGAGCTGTGTGTTTTCCCATCTTTGAGGGTGAGATTGAGGAAGTACCCCGTGGCAAGCCTTTATTCCACTGCAGCCACCTATCCAAACCTCTACCTCTCCCTTTGGGTATACCTCAATATGGCAGGAAGAGTGACAAAACGGAAAAATGTTTTCTGCTAACGTCCAAGAAATTTGAAGATGGAGAAATGAGATACCATCCGCTGTATATATGGCCTGAAGGAAGCAAATGTGAGCCATATGTTATCACAGTTGAAGAACCCTTTGTATTAGATACTAATGCTACTGTCTTAACTCTGGAAGATAAAACAAAAGGTACTAAGAGAAGCTTCACATACAAGTATGATATTGCATATACAAGAACTACTGGGAAAAGTTTTAAAGATTTTTTGGAGTCCTCTCACACATCTGTATATGCTGTAGTGGAAGACTTTTTACCAGAGCACAAGGCTGAAGTTTTAATTGAGGGAGAAATTCTGTTCATAACAAGCAGCAGCATATTAGCCTTGACTTGTATTAGCACTATGATGGGTAACATCTCTGGTGACAGTAGTGCAGAGCTTCCAGGCAAACCAAGTCAGTCAGTACTTTCCCCTAGCTCAAAGGAAATGACTGATGGTACCTCCACTTCTGAGAAAATTACTCGCAGCACAGTTATTGGACCAGAGAGACCAGGGCACTCGGTTACTCCCACCAGACAAGTCGTCTCCATGTTACCCACCTTTGAAGAATCTAGGGTCTCATTTTCCAGTACTTTCAAAAGCTCTGAGGAAGTGGAGAAAAGTGGGAGTAATGCTTCCGAGCATGCTGATCAGCTACCAAATTCTACAGTTGTACCAGGTTGTAGTGATCATAATGTTCCATTTGTCATGTTAGCCAAGGCAAGCAATCTTTTTGATCTAACCAAAACAGCACAATATAGGAACAAAAGTAAAGTCGAAAAGCCGCAGGAGACAAGAGTGTGGTCGTACTTGAAGCTAAACCAGCTTGTTCTTGTGGAGGGTGACTATGCTTTACTGAGAGCCACGGACAAGATTGTGTTGGCTAGACGATTGGTGACATACTCCTGTAAAGCCAAAGTGACCGGGCCTCTGACAGATCTGATGAAAGTAAAGTCTGGAGAGGTGGAGGTTGATGCTGTAGTAGTGCCTCTACCTTCCCCGATTACCGTCATGGGATACACGGTCACTCATGAAGCTATGTTGGCTTGGCTCGGCGGGGTTCATAGTAGGGGGACCATGATGAACGACTGGAGTATAGATGACTGTTGTTACAAGAGAGGATTTGGGTGGGAAGAAGGGAATGAAAAAATAAAGACAAGCCGAAGCAAGTGTGCTGAAGGAAGGGAGGTAAATGTAGATGACTTGGAAAAGATAAATAAAGATGACAAGAGTGACTTAAAACAAGAAGAGAAGGATAAAGATAGAGAGGCAAACAGAGAAGGATGTGCTGCAGGTGAAAAAGTAAACAAAGATGGTTGGCCTGAATTGGGAAAGATAAACAGAGATGGCAAGAGTTACTTGAGACAAGAAGAGGAGGAACAATATACAGAGGCAAACAGAGAAGGATGTGCTGAAGGGAAAGAAGTAAACAAAAATGATTGGCCTGAATTTAGAAAGACTAATGAAGATGATAGCAAAAGAAACTTTAGAAGGGAAGAAATGGATGAAGATACAGCGTCAAACAAAGAAGGATGTGCTGAAGGAAAACAAAGATACAAAGGTAATTGGCTTGAAAGGAAAGAAACTAATGGAGATGATCATAGCAGAGTAGTAAAGACAAGTGGAGTGAAGTGGCATGAAGAGATGAATACTAGTGAAATGGAGCATAGTGATAGTATGCAAGCCTTGGCACCTTCAGACTCATGCACAGATAATATTGATACTTGCATGACAGATGCTGATATGACAGAGAATGATGATGATGAATATAATGAGAGTAGTGACGTGAAATTTGTCAACGAATTGGTAAGTAAAAAGAGTAACTTGGAAAATGCTGGAGAACGAGCCATGATGTACAATACAGACGCAGAAAGTGCCTCTGAATTATTCAGTTTAAGTGACATTGAAAATGAAGAAAGCCTAGGAGATTTAGAAAGTGATACCGGTATTGCAAGCAACTCGGACTGGGTGACTGAATATGACAAAGAAAGTGATCATGCATTTGAGTGTAATGAAGAGAACCAGAGTGTGCTAGATACAAATATAAACAGTATGGGAGAGGAGCTTAGCACTGAAATCTGCACCACAGGGATGAAAGAACCGAGAGAAGAAAGCCTTATAGAAGAGAGACAAAAAGTTTTGAGTTTCTTGGCTGTGCCTCCTCACCCTCTCTCTCCCTGTTCACTCCAGAAGTTAGACCAGACATACGGAGTGCTGAAGAGTGGGACTGTCTACATTATGTTCAAGAGGAAACACATTACACCACAGGAGCACCAAAGTATGACTGAAGCTGATCTTGCTGAGAAAAAACTAGGTGCTGTCATAATGAAGTTGAGTTGTCCTGTGTCAGTTTTAGGCTTCTTTGTAACCAGTATTGCTCTGCTAGTTTGGTCTGATGCAATGCCAGGGAATTGGGAAGAATTAATCCGAGGCAGCTTGGACCTGTATCGAGAAGACTGGAAGGTTGAATTTAAGATCAACACGAAACAAGACCCTGACAACAGCTCACTGACTGTCAGCAAAAATGGACAACCTTCTACACTTCCTGGCAGAAAACTGAAGCAATTAAAACTACATGTAGAGAATATGAAGATCGTCATAAGTATCCCTTCTAGTATACAAAGCTATCCATGTAGATGTGTCCCAGTATTTGCAGACAAAGATTTGGTAATATTAAGAGCTAAAGACATGATGATATTGGCATTAAAGACTAACTTTTTCAATGATGGAAAAGAAGTACAACCATCTTCCTCACTCAAAAAACAGTTGGAAAACCTGTGCTTGATGAGTAAGCCTCCCACTATTTCTGTTATTCCAGCAAATCTCTCAAAGCCTCTGTGTCTTCTAAAGCAACACATAACACATTTTGCTATGGTAACGTTCATTGGCAAGAAACCTGCTCAATGTGATGACATTGTTGTTAAGTGGAAAGAAGGCAAAGTTGATAAAGAGATAACAGTGTATGTCAAAGATGAAGATGGCTTACAGATTAATTTCTCCTTTGAGCGAAAAGATCAAAGACCATCAAAAGCTGCATCTACTACTCAACAGACAGTACCAGTACCGGTAGTTAAAGTACAAAATCAAAATCCATCAAAAGCTGAAATAAAGGTTCAACAAGCAGAAGTCAAAGTTAAACTTGTGCAGTCAAACTTGACTCAACCATGTAGAGCTGAAGCCACTAATGTAAAGCCCAATATGACTCAATCATGTAAAGCTAAAACTGCTAATAGAGTTCAAACTAATTTAAAGTCAGAGGGTCAGTCTGCTGCAGCTGTAAGATTACCCAAACCTGTCCCAGTTGCAAGTACACCACAACTTACACTTACGCAAGTTGTCAACATAAATACCCACTGCCATGGTACAACTTTGTATACCAATTGTGCCAAAGTTTTAAAATTAATGCCAGACATTGGACTTCTAACCGTGACTAATAAATCTAATGAACCAATATATATCATGTTCAACAGAGAATCAATGTTTATCAACAAGGAGCCTCTAAGGACAACAAACTCTCTAAAACGCCATCTTTCACCCTTGACGAATCAGCTATTTGGATGCCTTGCTCATAAAATGTCCAAAATGAGGAATATTATCAATGTAGAGGTTGAGTTCAGGGCCTTCCAAGTGTGGTATGGAGAGAAACCACCCAGGAAAAGGGACAAGATAGAAGCAGACCCAACTGAGACAGCTGCACCCAAGACCAAGACCAAAAGTGCCTCACTGTCTTCACTCAGGTCTCAAGACTCTGTAAGTACCCCCTTCCCCCTTTTTGCTCTCTCTCTCTCTCTCTCTCTCTCTCTCTCTCTCTCTCTCTCTTTTTTTATTTAAACATTGCTTATTATATTATGAGGTGCGCTTTTTTTTTTTTTTTTAGTGCATTTTTCTGAGCTAAAGACAACATTTCTGTTGATGTCTATCTTAAAGCTCAACCTCTTTCAACTAGGATACATTTGTCTTAATTATATAAGTTTCATTATAGTATATATTATGAATATATTTATTAGATATGTATTGGTAGTATATCATTCAATATATTATTTATATTTTACATTTATACATACACACACAATTGAGGCGGATCGAGCCCAAAGGCACGCAAGTGCCACTCGAAAAACTCTCCAGCAAGTCGCGATCCACTCAACAAACAAAAATGGGACTTACGTCCCCTTGGACGGGGCGCGCCTCGTATATATATTCATACACAGTCCAAAGGGACGCAAATGCCACCCTGTAATCCATCGAGCAAACCATGACTCACCAAAGAACTCCTCATGATTTTCAAATGGCACCCACGCGCCACTGGACCCGGGACGCCTCACATATACACATACTGTATACAGTATATAATGTATACAGTATATTTTTATTATTATTATTATTATTATTTTTTTTTTTTTTTTTTTTTTTTTTTTTTTTTTTTTTTTGTAATAGGAACACTTGAGTTAACTTGTCTATCCCGTTATATGAAATGTTCTCTCTCTCTCTCTCTCTCTCTCTCTCTCTCTCTCTCTCTCTCTCTCATATATATATATACCTGTAGTGTGTTATTGCTTTAGACATGTAACATGTGTATTTTAGTTTGTCCCCTTGGCTAACAAAACGCTTCCCAGACTTCCTTCAAACTAAAAATGCCCACCTAGACCCCCTTCAAGCTTAATGCCCACCTAGACCCCCTTCAAGCTTAATTTGTAAATTTGTTGATGAATTTTTTTTTGGGAAGAAGGCCTATTTTTCCAAATTACAAATCTGTTATCGTTCCCCCAGATAAAAAATTGACACCTGAAGGGGGTGAAACATCTTATTATTGCCAAAGTAATGGGTGTAACGTCTTAAAATCTCCAAAGTAATAGAGCGAAACGAGAGGCCCAAGAAGACCCCCCTCGAACCAAATATAAAATTTGGGAAGGATCTTTCTCTCCCCTTCACTGTCATATTTTCAGTGTGAGAAGAGAAGAGTTAAGGTGGAGTAACACAAGAAAAAATTACATCAATTTTTACAGGCAATTGTCCTCAGGCGACTTCAAAATTTAAGTTTCAAAAGACTTGAAAGTACATAAAATAATCTACCTTCGATCTAATTTCAATGCGGAAGAGCCTCAAAATAGTATAGTAGTACTGTACAAGAAAAAGCTTGCTCATCGAAAATTGCCAGAAAATGCTCTTGTGAAGCCACCTTTATATCGTAGTCCAGTTCAAGGTGTCAAACGAAAGCCAAGTCCTTTTTTTTAGTCTATATTATTGTCTGTATAAAGATAAAATTGTGGTTTGTAGTTAAGATTATATCTTTGAAAATGAGAAAATGGCCAAAACAATGTTATTTCATGTTAATTTCTTTTTTTTTATTATTCCTTCTCATACTCGTTCAAAACTTCAAACAAAATTGCTCCGCTTAGACACCCTAGTTCAGTTGCCAAGAGCCTACTTTTCACTGAACCCGGAAAAATTGGGGGGCACACTTTTTTGGCAAATTCCTAATTTTTGAAGGTCCCAATTTCAAAATCCACCTCGCAATGTTCAAGACTGTATGCCTTTCTCCATCTACTGTACCAAAAATTTATGTCAAAATAGCCTGGCTGATATTATTTACTTTATTTTAAAGTTTGCATAATTATATAATTGAATAATGTTAATGAATAACACATTGGGATATTATTCAGTTATAGTCATTCTTGTGTTCTCTTATTTCCTCAGGTGAGTCCCAGTGAATGGCTGTCCCCGGACCTGTTCCCCCTGGCCGACCTCTCGCACAACAAGGACATTGTTAACATTATTTAGCTATCTTGTAAATACACATACTCTACACATATACAGTATATACAACAGTACATACATACACAGTACACACATGCATACACAGCACACCACACATACATATTTACATTTTTTTTTTTTTTTTTTTTTTTTTTTTTTAAGAGACAATGAATGGAGGAAGGAAAAACACAGATAAAACAAAAAGGTCCATGTGCCTAAAGGCATCCTCCATTCATAAAATGTTTGTAACAACTGGATTTAAACATTTGTTGATTGTAAGTTTGTGGAAAGCAATTCGAGGGAAGTGAATTCCAAAGAGTAGTAGCTCTGGGGATAAATGAATTCTGATAAGCAGAAGTTCTGCATTGTGGAGGAGAAAGTGTAAATTCATGGGCGCTCTCAGCTGCCCTAGTTCTACGGGGAAAGATGTGGAGAGGCGGCACAATTGAAGCAAGTTCCTCGGAACAATTGCTGTGAAAATATCTGTAGAATAATGCAAGGGATGCAACGTTTCTTCGTATGGCTAATGTAGGAAGGTCCTGTGTGATTGCAGGGTTATTGATTAATCTAATAGCTTTATTTTGAATTTTGTCCAACTGCCTCAATGCAACCACTCCACTTCCACCCCACAGAGGTGAACAGTAATCCATCTGAGAGCGCACATGACTTTTATATATTACGGCCAACTGCTCGTCAGTGAAGAATTCTCGAACTCTGTACAGGAGTCCCAGTTTTTTAGAGGCATTCTTAGCAATGCTTCTAACATAATGTGTCCAGCTCAAGTTAGTAGTTAATGTTACACCGAGAATGTCAATACTAGGGGAAGTGGGAATATTTACATCATTAAAAAATATATGGGAGTCAGTGAGATTCTGTCGGTTAGAAAATTGAATGTACTTGGTTTTCTGTGCATTAAAGGAAACTAGATTCTCTTGTCCCCATTCATTAATTCTAGAAAGGTCCTGGTTCAGAGAAATTGCAGTGTTTATTTTTGAATTTATAAGATCGGGTTGGGTGAAAGAATTGGTAAATGTGAAGGAACTGTGGAGTGTTGAGTCATCTGCGTAGGAATGTATTGGATTATGAGTGGTAGATATGAGATCATTGATATGAATGAGGAACAGAGTTGGGGCCAAAACTGATCCCTGGGGAACACCAGCATTTATTGAGTGAAATTGAGAATAAAGGCCATCTACCATTACACGTATTTTTCTGTTATGAAGATAAGAAGAAATTAGTGGAACTAATGATGCAAGGCCGTAGTGTGACATCTTCGACAATAAGGATTGATGCCAGACTCTATCAAATGCCTTTGATATATCCAGTGCTATTGTATGTGTTTCACCATGTTGGTCTGTAGCTTGGTTGATTTGATGCGTAAGAAGGCAAAGAATGTCTGCAGTTGATCGACATCGTCTAAAACCATATTGCCTATCACTGATTAATTTATTATTCTCCAGATGCTTAATTATGTGATTATTTAATATAATTTCAAAAACTTTGCCAAGAGTGGAAGTTATAGCTATTGGTCTGTAGTTTGATGGATCTGAAGAGGCACCTTTTTTAGGAACTGGATGGATGTTTGCTTCTTTCCAGGGTACTGGGAAGCATGAGGTATGAGTACACAGACGGAAAAATTTTGCCAATACAGGAGCGAGCACCAAGGAGCAATTCTTAAGTACTATTGGAGGAATTTCATCTGGACCAGGAGCCTTATCTACTGAGAGATTCTGCAAAATAGTTTTGACATGTCTGGTGTGGATCTTAAGTGAGGGAATTTCAGGTGAATTAAAATTAAGTACAGGGACATCTTGATTTATGTCATCTAAGGTTGAGTTGGTGGAGAAAATATCTGCAAGATACAGTCACACACACAGTTACACACATATGCAGACACTTATACACACATTATGAAGCATGGTATCAATACTTCAATTTGACTCCAAAAACATCACTACAGTATATCGTTCTTCATATTACCTAATACCTTGACATTGAGTTGAATATTACAAGCAAGTAACTTAACTTAATTTTATAATAAATATCATGGAAAGAAGAAAAGAGCTACAGAGGATTTTTTGGTGTTTTCATGAAGTATTGATACCATACACCATCATATAGCATTTATCATTATCCCTATTAATTTTCTCAACATGGAAATGGGGTAAGTTAAGACTGACAAAAAACATATAAATTATCTCCTTTTTGCATGGCAGTTTTATGTGTTTTGCCATGTTTATCCCTGTGTGTCCTATTTAACCTGGGAAAAGCGAGGGTCTTCATAAGAGGTTTGGTGTCTCTCTCGCCGGTCCGGGTGAGATTACGACCGCGGGGCTAAAACATAAGTTTTTCACCAGCCAATTGCTGTTACCACTTGTTTTATTGCTTTTCAATGTTCATATGTTCATATTAAAAGTAAAATAGGCGCATATGGATAAGTAATTATGTTATATATGGCAAATATGACAATTTTTGTCAGATATTAAGCAAATACCTTTGTAGCGCGGGACCTTTCAAATACCAAAGCTTCGCTCTTTACGAGTTAAGGCATTCTGTGATATACATGATACAATATATGCGATATAGTATTTTAGATTGTCTAGAGCTGTGATATCTTGATTCAATGTACAGCCACACCACAAAGTCCTTAACCCGGGTGATAAGTTATTCTGTTTAGTTTTCTGTGTTTGGCTAATATTAGCATTGTGATTATTGTTATAGTTTTGTTTGCTATGTTTAGCATGCATTTCATATAAATTGTTGAGTTACTTATATTAATTATGTTGATAATATAAGTACTGTACTTACAAGGTTATTTGGTGTAGATTTTAAGAGAAGCAAAATTTGCGTATCGCAAGGCTCACCCAGAATTGGGATTGAGTCGATTGATTGTATGGTTCATGTGTGATTACAGTTTGATTATCCTCCCTCGTCAAGGACTATGTGGTATGACTGCACAGTAGTATATTTGCTGTCACTGAATGGGGTCAAACTAATGGACAAGGGGCCCAAAGAGACTTCCCTGCCGATAGTGTCAATTATTGCTTTAGGAGGCCATTTATGTTGGTCTTAATTTAGCAGGTATACTTCTTAAACAAGTTAATGTATTTTGGAGGACTTGAAAAATATAGAACTAGGTTGATTCCCGAACAACTCAACCAGTAGGTCATTTCAACCAGTGCCAAATCAACCAGGGCCAATTAAACCGGTGCCAATAGGAGGAACTAGCCCATTTTAACCTAACCTAACAGTATTGGTTGAGTTGATACTATAGTCTATTCATAATCAATAGGCTAAAATCTGGACCCCTAACCTCTTATAACTCGAAAAGTGCTTGGGCTGTAAATTTCTACACCTGTTCCCTGGGTGACTCCTCCCAAACAGTGGACATAACTCAAATACTGAAGTAGTTTTTAAGTTATGAGAGGTTGAGTTCTGGATTTCTGGCCTACCTATTATGAACAGGGTTATAGTTAAGAGCTACCTATCTATCTACTCAGGCACAGTCCTTTTTTTTTTTTTTTTTTTTTTTTTTAAGGTGGAGGTGGCCGCTTGAGACACAGTTAAGAGCTACTGGTTGAAATTATTTACTGGTTGAGTTTACCGGTCACCAGCTCTTTGATAGTAGCCTACGGTACAAGACATTTTTTGAAAAGGTTAAGGCTTGTTGTTGTTGTTGTTCACTAGACTGACTGGCCGAACAGCCCCGAGTCCCTAAGGAAGGGCATAAGTAAGGCTTGTAAAATAACCTTGACTGGCGTGAGAAAGGAAGTGTTCTACCTCAAGTTGGAAGGGAAAAGATTAAAGATGGTGTTAAGGAACTATAGTCTATTCATTATAATGTAAAACTTGCAAAATAAACAACCAAAACTTTGACGAACACAGTAAAAAGACAAAACAACTAATCAAAATCGCTATGTGGAAACAACGCTTAAGCAAAATAATAATTCTTTATAAATAAAAGAACACAATCCACCACATAGGGTGTACATTACTACATGAGCAAGTTAATCTGTTTCCAAAGCAAACTAATTGCACATATAACAACGCACTATCGTCACGTTCAAGGAATTAGTTGACCACTATCCTTTATAACTATAAAATGACATAGTAATCAAACTAATATTTCTTACCATTTAGGAAGAGTCAGCCAGGGAATAATGTGAATATTTACAGCCCATTTGCTGTGACCCTTTTTGAGTTGCAGATGTTGTAATATTTTTTGGCCTAATTATAATGAATAGACTATACTTCACAACTATAACATCTTATACAGTAGTACATTTTATGCGATACCAAGAAGCAAACAAAATCTTCTATTTGTTATCAGTTTGGCAAAGAAAGTAAACAATCCTTTGAAAATATGGTTGGACCAAACTATAGCAAGCAAAAAATTATGTTTGCTTCTCGGTGACGTTTGAAAATTTGCTACTATTTTATTATTGTTAATTTTGGAATACCTGTATATTATTTCATTTTAGCCACCATTAAATTATTTATTTAGCATTGAATACTTTGTATTAATATAATTGTATTTGGTTGAAGATGATCTCATGTTTACTGCATCAATAACCATGTAAAATTAATAATTTATTTCAAAATTGTATTTTACTTATGTGTTATTTCCTCATAGTGATTTTGATAAGTTCTTTTGTCTTTATATTGTGTCATCCCTGCTTTGGTTTGTTTATTTTGCAAGTTTTTCATTATAATGTGGTTTTATTGATTTTTTTGTGTTCAAGCACTTGCGAATTAATTTGAAGAATGAGCGTTCTTTTAAATAAGTAATATTATTGTTATTTATACTTGATTAAATAATTTAAAATGTAAAACTTGCAAACAAAGTCAAACCAAAACTGGGACAAAGACAATATAAAGTCAAAACAACATATCAAAATTGCTATGTGGAAACAACGCTTACTAAAATAAAATTTTATGAAATGAAAGAACACAATCCACCACATAGGGTGTACATTACTACATGAGCAAGTTAATCTGGTTAAATGAATCATCTGCTTTGTGGTTATATATACATTGAACAAAATATTGCTTGTGAATTTAGAAAAATAATACATTGTTTTAAATTTTTGTGTTAATAGTACGCTTTATAACACTGCACAAGCATATTTTGATACCTATTATGAAAATTTCATTGGGAGTTATTGGTGTTAGGAATGATATTAGTTACCGTAAAATGGAGTAACTTCGGACATTTTTCGAGTTTTTTTAACAATTTCTCCTGAATGTAAACACATTATAGAGATTTAACTAGGTCAAGTGATGTATGGTGATAGTGTGCCGTAATCCAGGAAGCCTCCTAAAATGATATCCGAAGTATTCTTGAAAAGTTGAAAACTTCGGACATGTATTTACCTAATTGTAGTTTACAGGAGTTGAGCTAAGCTCGTGTTGTCCCGTCTCTCAGTCTACTTTTTATCCAATTTTTTCTTGAAAATATGGATATTCCTTGCCCCTACCACCTCCTTCTCCAGCCCATTCCATTTGTCAATACATCTATAGGGGAAGCTAAACTTCCTGATATCGTTCTTGCAGGTAGGTCTTTTTACTTTGTAGCTGTGGCCTCTAGTTATTCCTGTATCCATAATTAATATATCCTCCCTATCCAGCCTCTCCAGCCCCCGGGTGCATTTGTACATCATTATCATGTCTCCCCTCTCTCTCTCTTTTAGACTCGGTAGATTTAATTTGTCTAGCCTCCCTTCATATGGCAGTTCTCTGAGACTTGGAACCAATCTAGTAACTGCTCTCTGGATTCTTTCTAACTTGTGAATATGCTTCTTTAGATGTGGGGACCACACCACTGCTGCATACTCCAATCTTGGTCTAATCATACTCTTCATAACTTTCGCTACCATGGTCTTATTCAAGTAGTTCAGAGCAACTTTCATATTCCCGGCCATGTATGGATAACTTCGGACATACGGTGATTTCTTATGGAAAATGATTGCCAAGAAAGCTGGGATAACTCCGGACAAACGGAGGAGAACTTCAGACGTACGTTTGTGGCCTTATTTCATTCATTTTTCGGCTCCTACTATTTTATATGAATATTTTATTATTGCTGCATATTCCTGTCCGATGTTTTAGTGGAAAATGCACAGTCAATACTTTTAGGCCTGTATAATCAGTATAGGAGGGGGTTATATACAATGTTTAACATATATTCTGTTTGGATCTGTTCTCGTTAGGCATTGAGCTCACTCTTAGAAAATATTGAGCAGGAAAAATAACCAATGCTGTCTAATCAATAACTCAAAAATTAACTAGGCCTAGTGAAATATATAGGTATGTATACTATATCACTGCATATACACTTTTATGAATTTGAGCATTTTTATAGGTAGGCCTATAACGTATTTGTTAGTGTTTCTTTCGGCAGATACAAACAAATTTGGACAAGATATATGCCTCTCCTAATTTACAGTACAGTACAGTAGGGTCTCACATAAAATGAGAAATTGGTCGATAAACGAGGGCGTTATATGCGATTTTGTTTTATGTGAACACAGCATTTTGGTGGCCCAATATCGTTAATGTTCACTGGAAGCGTAAATTTCCGTGAGGAGCGTACGATATTTTGTACGTTTTGTACGATATTTCGGCGCTCTATATGAAAGCGTACGATATTTCGTAAGTTTTGT
The DNA here is from genome assembly GCA_032716605.1 of Paralithodes platypus. Lineage (NCBI taxonomy): Eukaryota > Metazoa > Arthropoda > Malacostraca > Decapoda > Lithodidae > Paralithodes > Paralithodes platypus. The sequence goes on from CM064511.1 coordinate 36,407,682, forward strand.
ACGATATTTCGGCGCTCTATATGAAAACTCCTCGGATTTGCCCCACTTTGGCGGCGGACTCGTTTTATGTGATCACATTCGTTCTTATCGAAAATTAAATATTAATATTTTAGGTCGCTCGTTTTATCTGAACACGTTTTATGCAGGACCCTACTGTATATATATTATATATCCAGAATTATCCAAAATACATAAATCGGTTAGCATATCATATTTTTATGGGTTTTTGGACTCCGAGAATGATTATTTGATCTTTTACCACCATGTTAATGATGGACAAGTATTATGAATTATTTTCATAGAGCAAATAATAACAAACGATTGTTTTGTTCCATGTCCGAAGTTAGCATTTTTTTTTTTTTAAACACAATCGGTTAAATGATAGTGTTCTAGCTAGAGCGTTACACTTGTTTCCTTTGGTGGATGTTGTCTGGTAATGTTACTACAAAATTATATCAGTCACAACATCATTCATACAAACAAGTTTCTTCAGGGTGATAGAAGTTTGGCAGGGTAGCGAAAAATGTACATATTTTCGTCATATATATAATATTTTTTTAGTGTACATATACTGTACTCATGTCAGTTCCCTAGGACTTTTAGTGTACATATACTGTACTCATGTCAGTTCCCTAGGACTTTTACATGCTCTTCCTTTGCCATTTCTCTAAACGAACCCCACAAAAAAAAAACGATAAAAAGCGATTCCATTATATAATGACGATGTCTAATTACTTATTATCGCCGATGTCCGAAGTTATCACCGCAGTACGAAGTTACCCCACTTTACGGTAATACAAATATTTGAAATTATCAAGAGTGAATGCCTAAATGTATTAGGTATCCTCTATAATAGAAGAAAAGCACAATGACAGTAAACTATAGAGGATCTATCTAAAAATAGATAGATCCTCTATAGTTTACTGCCATTGTGCTTTTCTTTTATTATTATTATCATTATTATTATTATTATTATATTATTATTATACTGTGTAATATATTTATATTTTCTTTCTTCCAAATATACACTATGAATACATTTCTCTTGTATTGACTCATTGTTTTCTTAGTTTTCTTTCACTGGATTATTGGAGTAGCCTGTACAGTTTGTCAAGTCTGCATAATTATTGTGAAAACCTATATAATTTTGTTTTTTTCCTCCGTGATACCAGTTCAGGGGCCAAATTAATTAACTCTTCGTCATCATCATCAGTCTGACGCCTCGCTTCCAGAGGAAGCGCCCCAAAAGTGATAGCCATGGCAGAAACTGCCTCCAGGCTTCCAGACATGCCCCCACTGACCCACTCCACAGTGCCATTTCCACTAAGTGGATTATGCTCCTTAGCACTGAAGGAGCAGACCCAGAGCAGTCCCTCACCTGGATGGCAGTTCCACCACTGTTTTGCTATATTCTTTACCCCAGTGGGGCCCTGGCTGGAAGCATACCAAGCACAGGAATGTTCTGAAGATAGGAACCAGCGGTCCACTGCTACAGAAGCTGATTGTACTGTACCACCAAAGTAGCTGGCGGTGAGGTCACCGTATCCCTACACCAAAATAAGATATTGGAAAAAAAAAAAAAAAAAAAAATTAGTGTCGGGTGTGCAGTGTTTGTGGTTTTATATAAGAAAGCAAGAGTGTGTCTATCTTTAGATCAAGCTAGAATTGTTCTTTGTATAACTGAGGCATACACAAAAATACGGCAAAGGAGACCAGGTGGTTGTTGTTGTTGTTGTTGTTGTTCCCTAAGCTGCCTGGCCGAACAGCCCCGAGTCCCTGAGAAAGGCCATGGCCACGATCGGGCTTTCCCACAGAGCTCTCATTGAGTGTAGATTGTGTTGTTGGCGTAAGTGGTTGTGTGAAATGCAGTCTTCTATGATGTGTTTAATGGTATGGGGTGCTGTGTTACATCCCGGGCAGGCGTCGACAACGGAGTCATCCAGTCTCTTCTGATAGCTCAGGAGAGCTGGATGGTGTCCGCATCTCAGCCTGGCCAGGTGGACTCTGTCCTCGCGAGGAAGGGAGGATTCGGAAGGATGGATTTCGGGAGGTCGTGCATGCAGCTGTGTGTTGTCTGTGAGTGAGTGGATGGATCGGTGAGAGATATGAGTATGGATGTGCTTCTGGAAGTTGGTTCGGGGTGGGCAGGGAGGGAGAGAGGACAATAATTGTGTGTGATACCGTGTGCTGGGTGTTGTTTTGATATTTCTTGGTGTCTGTGGTGTGTTGCCATGTAGTTTAGTGGGTGGTCTTGGTTCGTGGAGGCTGCTGCCAGGAATTGAGTGCCTCTCATGTCCAGATGGTCTTTGACTTTGAGGATTTTGGTTTCTTGATGTAGGTGATCTGTGGGTGCAGTAGCTGTGCAGCCTGTAATGATCTTCAGGGCTTTGTTTTGAATAGTCTGTAAGGTCTTATGATGTGTTTCAGCTAGGTTAGAAGCCCAGGCTGGGCTTGCGTATTCCATCACTGATCTTATGTATTGTTTATATACTGTGGTGGTAGTTTCTTTGTTGTGTCCAAATTTTGTGTGAGCAAGTGACCTGAGGGCGTTAAGTCTGGGTGTCAGTTTCTTTTTAATGTTTGTGGTGTGCTGTTTGAATGTCATATGAGTATCATATGTTACTCCTAGGATTTTGGGTGTGTGTGTATGTGTTAGGGGTGTGTTGTTTATGGTGAGTTGAGGGATGTATTCGTGTTCTCCTGTCCAACTTGTGAGCAGGGTTGCGGTGGATTTGGCTGGGGCTAGATTAAGTCTGTTTGTAGTGCACCAGCCATGTAGTGTGTTGAGATAGGGTTGAAGGAGATCTGTTGCTCTTTTTGGGTCATGGTGTGTGCATGTGAGTGTTATGTCATCTGCATAGGAGGCTAAGTTTATTTGGGGCGTATTGGGTGTAGTTATATCGTGCATGTACAGATTGAAGAGTGCGGGCGATAGGACGGATCCTTGTGGGACTCCGTTTGGAAAGTTTCTGATTTTAGATGACTGACCGGCAAAAGATACGTGTGCACATCTGCCTGCTAGGAAGTTGGCCAGCCACCGTTTTGTGTTGTTGTGCATGTTTGTGTTGTAGATTTTGTTTGTTAGGTTGTGGCGGGGGATGGCATCGAAGGCTTTACTAATGTCGAGTGTGGCTAATAGTGATCTGTGTGGTGGTCTAGCTGAATTGATGCCATCGAAAGCTCTTTGTGTAAGGTCTGTGAGAAGAGTGTTTGTGGAGTGCAGTGGCCTAAAGCCATGTTGTGTTGGAGCTAGGGGTAGGTCAGGTGTAATTAGTTGTAATACTAGGCGTTCCATGACTTTGGAGGGGGAGCAAAGGAGTGTGATGGGGCGGTGCGAGGAGGGTAGCGTGGGGTCTTTGTTGGGTTTGGGGAAAGTGATGATGATACCATGCTTCCAAATGTCTGGTATTGTGTTGTGTGAATAGCTGTAGTTTGATATGTTAGTGAGTGCTTGTATGCCTTGTGGTCCCAGGTGTCTGAGGTGTATGTTGCTTATGTTGTCTAGGCCACAGGCGGGTGAGTGCTTGAGATTGTTGATGATATGCTTTGTCTGGTGATTGGTGAAGGGTGTATAGTCAGGGTCTGTGGGGAATTGTCTCTTACGTCGGATGACACGTCGGTCGTCTTTGTGAGATTTTAGGTGGCTGACATGTGAAAAGTGATTGATGAGAGTGTTTGCTTGTTGTTTACATGAAGGAGTAGAGTCTGTTGTTGTGATTGCAGCATGTGATTGTGTTGTGTTGCTGTTGGAAAGTGTGATGCTGTTTAGTGTTTTGTATAGTTTTTTGGGGTTTGTTTTGTGATCAAGTGTTTGTAGGAAGTTATTCCAATTTAGTTTTTGTTGTTCTTGTATTTTGTTGTTAGTTTGGGTGTTGAGTGCTTGAATTTGTTGTGTGATGTCTTGTGTGTGGGGTGCTGGGGAGTGTTTCAGTATGTCGCGTTGTCTGATGAGGTTTTGAATTTCTGGTGTGAAGTTGGGGTTGTGTCTTTTTCTGTTACCTCTTGGAATGTGTTTCTTGTCAGCGTTTTGGATAGTTTTATTGAGTATGTGTACAGCATTGTTGATGTTAGTGATGGGTGTACTGTTTAGAGTTGTGAAGTGTTGTTCTGTCTCATTTGTGAATGCTTCCCAGTTAGCTCTTTTATAATTGGTGTATGTGTGTTTGTGGCTAGCTGGGGTGAGTCTGGTTTTGGTGGTGATAATGATCGGGAGGTGGTCAGAGCCTAAGGTTCTGACCACCCTCCAGGATGTTGTGGGGGCGAGTTCTGGGGAGCAAAAGGTGATGTCTGGAGATGATGGGTTATAGAGGGCTTGGTGAGGAATATGGGTATGTTGATGGATGTCGTTAAGGATGATGAGGTGCCATTTCCACTAAGTGGATTATGCTCCTTAGCACTGAAGGAGCAGACCCAGAGCAGTCCCTCACCTGGATGGCAGTTCCACCACTGTTTTGCTATATTCTTTACCCCAGTGGGGCCCTGGCTGGAAGCATACCAAGCACAGGAATGTTCTGAAGATAGGAACCAGCGGTCCACTGCTACAGAAGCTGATTGTACTGTACCACCAAAGTAGCTGGCGGTGAGGTCACCGTATCCCTACACCAAAATAAGATATTGGAAAAAAAAAAAAAAAAAAAAAAATTAGTGTCGGGTGTGCAGTGTTTGTGGTTTTATATAAGAAAGCAAGAGTGTGTCTATCTTTAGATCAAGCTAGAATTGTTCTTTGTATAACTGAGGCATACACAAAAATACGGCAAAGGAGACCAGGTGGTGAAACAGGATGCCTAGCAATCCTTATACTCCACCTAAGGCTCTCCCCGGGAATACTTCCCTGAATGACTGGTGCCTACAACCTCTTCCCTGAAGAGGAGATAATTAATTAATTTTTCTGATTTATTAAACGAGAACCCCCTGTGGATTATGACACATTTTAGCATTAAATTTGTTCTGGATAATATTTGACCTTTATTCAGCCAAGGAAGGATCTTTGAGAGTCCAAAGTATAATTTAGTTAGCTTTGACCCCTTACATTCCTAGAGTTTTTTCTTGGCATAAAATCATTTAATGATGGCTAGTAGAAGGAAGAAATGTGTCTCCGAATGCTGAAAGGGTTAATTGATATAGCAGATAGTTCACAGGATTCTGAGGCCTAATTCAATAGCTGGAGGGAGGGCATGGCAAGAAAAAGATCAAGGCTTCTGCCTTGGTAGAGCTATTATTCTAGTGCAGCACTTCTTCCACTCCCCAGCAGCGTCAGATGCTACACTGAATTAGTTTGCGCTCACCCCAATTCTGCATACAGTACTGTGCATTGGAACACACTAAAGTTATACTAAAGGTAAGGAAAAAAAAAAAAAAAAGAGATGGTATTAAACCAATCTACAAGAAATTTATGTTATTTGAATATCTACCTAAACAGAGCCTGCATGGTGCAGGGGTCTTGCTCGTTATTTACATGCTGCGAGTTTCCCCATTGGTCGAATGTCTTCATTTGGACATTCATCCCCTTGGCCTCTCAACCCCTATCTGCAATGGCAGACATTAAAGGTGCAGTAGACCAGTGTCTCACTTATAATGTGAATGTTCCTGTTCCCTGTTCCAAGTAGATCGGCCCAAAATTGTGAACCCTCAAAAATGCTAGACCAAATGGGCTGTAAATTTCCACACCTATTCTCTGGCTGACCCTTCCCAAATCAGTTTCAGTTTTGGCCCCAACTCTGTTCCTCATTCATATCAATGATCTCATATCTACCACTCATAATCCAATACATTCCTACGCAGATGATTCAACACTCCACAGTTCCTTCACATTTACCAATTCTTTCACCCAACCCGATCTTATAAATTCAAAAATAAACACTGCAATTTCTCTGAACCAGGACCTTTCTAGAATTAATGAATGGGGACAAGAGAATCTAGTTTCCTTTAATGCACAGAAAACCAAGTACATTCAATTTTCTAACCGACAGAATCCCACTGACTCCCATATATTTTTTAATGATGTAAATATTCCCACTTCCCCTAGTATTGACATTCTCGGTGTAACATTAACTACTAACTTGAGCTGGACACATTATGTTAGAAGCATTGCTAAGAATGCCTCTAAAAAACTGGGACTCCTGTACAGAGTTCGAGAATTCTTCACTGACGAGCAGTTGGCCGTAATATATAAAAGTCATGTGCGCTCTCAGATGGATTACTGTTCACCTCTGTGGGGTGGAAGTGGAGTGGTTGCATTGAGGCAGTTGGACAAAATTCAAAATAAAGCTATTAGATTAATCAATAACCCTGCAATCACACAGGACCTTCCTACATTAGCCATACGAAGAAACGTTGCATCCCTTGCATTATTCTACAGATATTTTCACAGCAATTGTTCCGAGGAACTTGCTTCAATTGTGCCGCCTCTCCACATCTTTCCCCGTAGAACTAGGGCAGCTGAGAGCACCCATGAATTTACACTTTCTCCTCCACAATGTAGAACTTCTGCTTATCAGAATTCATTTATCCCCAGAGCTACTACTCTTTGGAATTCACTTCCCTCGAATTGCTTTCCACAAACTTACAATCTACAAATGTTTAAATCCAGTTGTTACAATCATTTTATGAATGGAGGATGCCTTTAGGCACATGGACCTTTTTGTTTTATCTGTGTTTTTCCTTCCTCCGTTCATTGTCTCTTTAAAAAAAAAAAAAAAAAAAAAAATGGAAGACATTTTAGCTTAATTACTCTGGTTGTTTGCGAGATATAGAGGTTATTGTTCAAGAGTTTTGGACTACTTTCTTGGAACAGGGATAACATAGCACCTGATCACTGGATCAAGCACATTGGTTACAAACAAAACTCACAACCACATCCACTCCAACAGTAGGCTACTGTATATAGTGACATAATCAACATGCAACTTCATGCACTACCAAGGACTCTTACATGCATACCCATGGTAGCCTATAGGCCTAATTATTATAATGTATAGAATTCTACCATGCCCATACCAATCTCCTTGATTAGGCCTACATACAACTGATCTGGGATCGAGCCGTTGCCATATGCAATAATCAAAACATTCATCTAACCTGAGTATGAATTCAATATCTATTTTGATAATACATAAACAATCCTTTATTCAGTACGTTTACATTATACAGTACAGTAGCCTACTATAGGAACTATAATAGCGAATGTTGACAGCTAGTGTTGCCAATGTAGCTAATTTTCTGCTAGATCTAGATACAGTACAGTACACTCATTCCACCCAGTTGTAATTATTGGTATCTATAAAATAGTGGAAACTTTTATTTGGTGTTTACGAACATTATAGGGGTATATGCCTGATGGTTCGGACCTAACCTAATTAACCCAGGAACTGCGGGAAGACTCTTAAGAGTTCTCCCGGCGGACTGCGGGAAGACTCTTAAGAGTCAGAGAAAAAAAAATCAACTTTAAACATCGAAAAAAAAATATATATATTTTTTTTTTTTTTTTTTTTTTGCCCCTGGGCCATGCAAAATATCACTCCTCTACCTCCCCTCCTTCCCCACTTTCCTCCCCTCCTTCAGTTATCACCTATTTTCCCTGTTATTCCCTTATTCTGAGGTATATTTTCGTGCTAACATTAGCGAGTTGCAAGCAGGGCATTGTCATCACTGTTAGCAAGCGAGTGCAAGAGAGAGAGAGAGAGTATCGATTGACTGTGTCTCAGTGGCCTTGGGGGAAATTGGCGGGAAAGCAGGTTGCCTCACCCATACATTATATAACTCGCGGCCTGTATCTCCGATTTTGACCATCCAAACGCTGTTTTCACTCGTTTTATTGTTGTTTCAGGTTAATACCTTTATAATCAACCCATAATAGGCGCGTATGGATAAGTATTAATGCTATTTATGGTAAAATTAATATTTTAGTGATGGAAACGGCTCAAATACGTCAGCACAGGCAGACGTTTCTAATTACCCCTATGCGCACTTCTTAGGTTAATCCCATATAACTAATAGTTCACCAACGAAAATTTGCCCCGGATGTAGATGGTGTCGGACGTCCCTTCTGTTTGTCGGATATTCACCTTTATTGCCCGGTGACGTGAGGGCGTCATCCGACAACGTCGGACACTGTCGGAACGATGACGGAAATGTCCGAAATACGGAAGTACATGTCCGAGAGGCCGTAGCCAGTCCGGCTAGTACGGGTTTCCGACCTCTAGAGGTCCGAGATGGCGAGGGTTTACTGTACAGTAGGGTCCCGCATAAAACGTGTTCGCATAAAACGAGTCTCGATTAAAACGACCGACCTAAAATATTAATATTTAATTTTTGATCAGAACGAATGTCGCTTTGTACGAAATATCGTTCGCTTTGTACGAAATATCGTCGCTTTGTACGAAATATAGTTCGCTTTGTATGAAATATCGTTCGCTTTGTATGAAATATCGTCGCTTTGTACGAAATATAGTTCGCTTTGTATGAAATATCGTTCGCTTTGTATGAAATATCGTTCGCTTTGTACGAAAAATTTCGCTTACAGCAAACATTGACGATATTGCGCCACCAAAATGCTGTGTTCACATAAAACGAAATCGCATAAAACGCCCTCGTTTATCGACCATAAACTCGTTTTATGTGAGACCCTACTGTATATGATATAACTAATATATAAACCTAAATAATAGATCATAACTTTGACCCAGTGTAAAACTAGAATAATACCAAATTATCTCATGGCCAGCTGTTATTTGCCCCCTGCTGGCAATATATACTGTATGTGATGACAATAAGTCCTGGGGGAGCGTGAGGAAGGGCGAAGCCCAAAAGCGGTAAAATTAGAAGCAAATGTAACGGTGATGACCCAGAGCATGAGAATCGTGGCGAGAGGTTGCTTGAATAATGACGGTTGAATAGTACCAAGGCTCACAGGAAAGACTGTTACCGTACCGTACATTCCTGTCTAATTTGGCCACTTTTGGGTTTTGGAGCTCCCCTCACCCTCCAGGAATTATTGTCATCATCATACATATTATTGTAAATAATTGCTGCCGTGCGATAATTTTGGACAAAAAGCAGTCCCAGTCAAATTTGACGCGAATGTAATGGTCGTGACCAAGAGCGTGCGAACCTTTCCTGAATAATAACAAAGAATCCTGCGCTTGTTATATCGGAAAATAAACATATTCAAGCTGTGGCATAGTCAGTAGAGCATCGGCTGCTGATCAAAGGGTCAGCGGATCGAGAACACTGGTAAAATATTTTCTATGTGTATGAAGGAGACAAAAGGCTAAACTGCCTGTAACATCTGTCTCCCCCAAACTTGAAAGAGTGGTCTCATACATTTCAACTCGAGCTTCAGATTAAAGATATTGTATGTAAAAAAAACATGGTTAGTGTTTATTCAATTCCCTAACCAAACCTTGAGACTGCCACCCCTTGATCCCTGCTGGGCTAAGCATTTCTGTTGAGGATGACAAAAATAATAGTGTGAAAAAGTGAACCATTATAGGCTATTGTTTTATTGATATATGAATAGACTGTAGGCCTACCATAATTTGAAAGTTAGGGTTGAAGAATGAACAGGAGTATTTATATTGCTAACCCATCCTCATATAGTTCCTTCATGCTGTCCTGTCTTTTTCCACTTCCATGTACTATCAGATGATCTATAGGTCTAGTTTAGTGCAGATATGTCGCCATTAAAATTATCATAACTGATGCTACCAGGCACTGGTACTATCCTTATATTATTAGAGATATGAAACTTAATGGAAAATTACTTAGCTCTATAGTGTCACTTCGACACTATTGATCTGGTAAATTTAGGACAGGTTGAGAAAAATATAATAACACTAACTTTTTTTACATATCTGAGTAACTGTTGCTGTGTACTGTACAGTTGTTGTTGTTCCCTAAGCTGCCTTGCCGAACAGCCCCGATGTACTGTACTGTACATGTACTGTATAGTAATGGGTATCAGTTACGGTATAAACAAATCTATCTATCTATTACCAGACGCCCTAATCTGTGACGGGGTGACCATGAACAAATCTCTTCCAGGTCGCCCTGTCACTCAACAACACTCGTCCTTCCTCTCAGCCCATCCCCCACTCCCCCATACATTTCTCCACTCCATCCTTTCACTTCATTCTCGGTCTACCCCTCACTCTCATACACCCTCTTTGCTATCCTTACGCTCTCCATTCGCTCCATGTGATCGTACTACTGTACCTCTATGCATTTCTCCTGACATTCTCCATAACATTCACCTCAACATCACACCTCTCACATACTTCCTGGTTTGTCAGTCTGTCCATCCATGTGACTCCACAAGCTCCTCTTAGATAACTTATTTTGACTGCTTTCACTCTCGACTTGTGCATTGCAATATTAGAAATTATAATTTTCATATTTGTTTGGTAATATGTAGCCTATATCTTGTACTTTACTTTCCAGGTGGATTGACTTTGTGCTGTGATGCTTGGTTGGATCAAGAATTGGTTTTCCCATAAAATTACCATCTTGATTTATTAGACAGCAGCATTGATGACACAAGGGAACCCGTACTGACAGAAAATATGAAGCAAGCAGCTAAAGAAAGATGTGTGGAGGGGGCTGTTACAGGAAGAAAGACGGAAATGAACATGATATTATAGGTGTACACGGCGACTGAGCTTGAACTATACAACAAGAGAGAAACAGTTGAAGTAAACTGTGAGGGAAACCCCACCTCTGATAAGGAAGTCACCATCTCCAACATTAGTTTCGAGGTGTTTGACGAGAGAGATTTTTATGGTGATAAGTGTGATAGTGTGCCGTGTTGCTTCCCCCCTGCCTTTCTCCCTCCCGCCTGCCTGTACAACCAACTAGGCAAGCTATGTACGCTGCTAAGTGATCGCTTTATCCTCACAAACATCAACTCTGCACCTGTCTTTCTTTAGTTGCTCGCTTCATATTTTCTGTCAGTACGGGTTCCGCTTAGTCAGCACGGCAACACACAACAGTTCTTTGATGCCGTTGCTTTAAAGAATACGGCAAAATTTGCGGCTTTAGCCATGTAAAGCCAAGATTCATAGCTAAGCCGTGCTTCAACGACTATGTGATCGTGGAAGAGTTCAAGAACTGTGAAGTCAAATTTCTGACATCTTTCAAGGAAGGTGGATTTTTCAGTGCTGACATTCATGGAAGAAAGAGAGTGGCGATGTTCTCAAAATCTGTTTTCTTCATCGACGGTCAAGCAGTTAATAATATGATGGAGGCAATTGTTTTGGAGTGTAACCAGATGTATGCAGATATGTGTTTGGTTGCTGCAGTAAATATTAGTAATAAAGTCATGTATAGTTTTATATGCAACTGCTTGTGGGTGGGCGAAGAGCCAATTATGCCAAAGTTAGATCTCTTAGTATTGTATAGAAATAATGGCTTCACAGATACTTTAATGGTAGCCAAAAGGCAGTGGTCCTTACACTGTGATGTTGAAGCTGAACTTGTTATGGGTGGGAAAAGCTGGAGCTTGAAATACAAGTATGACAACAAAGTGCTGCTTCTGCCCTGTTGTGAGCTAATTATGTTCTGTGGAAATCGTCGGGCGTCAGCTGGGAACGGTGGGATGGTCATGGCACATGTCAGATCTGTCAACAAGGAAGGTGCTTCGATAATATTCAAGACCTCTTTCGCAGCCCTATTAGAAATAATTTATTAGGGAAAATAGGGACCAATAGACTCGCCATATTTTTCTCATTATAGTCCGCATGGAGAAATTTCGTTATCGACACTTGAAAAAACCCGATTACACCGAAAAATAACACAAAAATAATGTCCCGAACATAAATAGAGCATTGCACCCAATGAATCCTTCGACCTGGGTCCTCTTCTTGTTTTGAAAGATGCGGTGAGCGCGATTCACCCAATAAATGGCTTGAACGTTACTCACAAAAACGATATTATATTATATTATATTATATTAGGGTTAGGTTAGGTTAGGTTAGGTTAATCTAATCTATATAATATTTGTACATTTTGGAAGCGTGCATGGCCTCCCCACAATTTTCCTTACCTACTGTAAAAGCGCGATTACACACTATGTTACACTTTGTAGTATTCCGTCCATTAGCGACAGAGTTGAGCTGGGGCTCCACTGCGACCAGGCAGCTCCCTTTCTTCTACGCTCCAGTCCAGAAGTCGGTTGGAGTTGGCGCTGGGGTATCCTGGTGTTGGTGGCCGGTCCGGTATTTTGGCCAGCCACATGTCCAAATGTTTCTTGAAGGTGTCAGGAGACACCCCGGTCATGTTCCTGAGAGGGGCTGGTATACAGTTCAACAGTCTGGTTCCATTGTATGTGTAATGCCCTCGAAAATATCCCGCAACCCCAATAATGCACTACCCGAGTTGACGTCTGGTATAGTGTAAAATAGTCGTTGATGGGAAGTCCAATAAACTCATCACGTGAATCACCACGAGACTATCACCTGGTTCTTACAAATAGGACTAAGGTTACTATACTTTTGTACATCCGTGGTAGTACAGTGGGTTAGCGCGCAGGCCTGGTTGACCTATGGAGGATATGGTTACATCCAGGGTTCGAACCCCACCCAAGGCATCTCAAAACCTGTGGGTTTTTAGGAGGGTTAAACTCCCTTCAGAGGTTCGAACCCCGCGCCAGGCACCAAGGAAGTGGGCCTGGGGAGTTTTCAGGAGACCATAAATTCCCTTCACACCCAGCATTTCATTGGTGGCAGTCACGGAATGTGTTCTAGTAGCTACATAGAGCACCCATCACGCGGACCCTAACAATATTGAGATTGCTGAGGTGATACAGCTACGATACCTTATGACCTTAACCCGGGAACTGCCGGGAGACTCTTAAGAGTTCCCCCGGCGGACTGCGGGGAGACTCTTAAGAGTCAGAACAAAAAAAATCAACTTTTGACATGGAAAACAAAAATATATTTTTATTTTTTTATTTTTTTATTTTTTTTTGGCCCCAGGGCCATGCAAAATCTCAGTCCTCTACCTCCCCTCCTTCCCCACTTTCCTCCTCTCCTTCAGTTATCACCTATTTTCCCTGTTATTCCCTTATTCTGAGGTATATTTTCGTGCTAACATTAGAAATCCGGTTGCAGGGTGTGGTCATCACTGATAGCAAGCGAATGCAAGAGAGAGAGAGTATCGATCGACTGTGTCTCAGTGGCCTTGGGGGAAATTGGCGGGAAAGCAGCTTGCCTCACCCATACATTATACAACTCGCGGGCTATATCTCCGATTTTGACCATCCAAACGCTGTTTTCACTTGTTTTATTGTTGTTTCAGGTTAATACCTTTATATTCAACCCATAATAGGCGCATATGGATAAGTATTAATGCTATTAATGGTACAATTAATATTTTAGTGACGGAAACACCTCAAATACATGCGCACCGGGAGAGGTGTCTAATTACCCCCATGCGCACTTCAGAGGTTAAAGAGGCTAGGGACTAGCCTAGTTAAAGAAGGATGTAATGTATTGCCCTCGAAAATATCCCGCAACCCCAATAATGTACTACCCGAGTTGACGTCTGGTATAGTTGTTGTTGTTGTTGTTGTTCCCCAAGCTGCCTGGCCGAACAGCCCCAAGGCCCCGAGCAAGGTCAAGGCCATAACCGAGCACCCCACCGAACCCTCCCTGCCGACCACAATAAAGCCTGGGTGACCGAAGCCACTCCATGGCGGGGAGCTGAGAAGGGTGCGGAAACGCCCGGGAAACCAAAGCCCCACCCAGGGTCCTGTGCCCCTCAGCAATTATGAAGAGAAAGCTGAGGGGCAAAGGAAAAATGTGATGCTTTGGCTTCCAATCTTGGTAGATTGGGAGGTCAATCCACGGAAGAGACGCCGTCACTTGAGATCTAGAAAATATATAAGGAAAAGGGACAGTCAGAGTAAGCTATGGGTATGGCGGAGATCGCTCAGTTCTCACTCTGATAGACCAGCCCATCACCAGTCTGGTATAGTGTAAAATAGTCGTTGATGGGAAGTCCAATAAACTCATCACGTGAATCACCACGAGACTATCACCTGGTTCTTACAAATAGGACTAAGGTTACTATACTTTTGTACGTCCGTGGTAGTACAGTGAGTTAGCGCGTGGGCCTGGTTGACCTATGGAGGATATGGTTACATCCAGGGTTCGAACCCCACCCAAGGCATCTCAAAACCTGTGGGTTTTTAGGAGGGTTAAACTCCCTTCAGAGGTTCGAGCCCCGCGCCAGGCACCAAGGGAGTGGGCCTGGGGAATTTTCAGGAGACCATAAATTCCCTTCACACCCAGGGAAGAGGATGTGTAGATCAGATTTTTACCCTGAATTGTGTTGCGGAGAAATATCTGGAGAAGAAACAAAAAGTGTATGTTGCCTTTATGGACTTGGAGAAGGCCTATGACAGAGTGGATAGAGAAGGTTTGTGGAAAGTACTTAGAATATAGGGAGTAGATGGCAAGTTGCTGAAAGCAGTGAAGAGCATGTATGAGGGTGCAAAGGTGGCAGTACGTGTGGAGAGTGAGCAGAGCGAGTTCTTTGACCTGAATGTTGGGTTGAAACAGGGGTGTGTGATGTCCCTGTGGTTGTTTACTGTAGGCTATATATGGATGGAGTAATGAAAGAAATACTATCAAGAGCAGTGGATGTTGGTGTATCGCTGAAAAGGGAGGGAATTGAGTGGAAGCTACCTATACTGCTGTTTGCGGATGATACAGTTCTGATGAGTGATAATGAATGTGAGTAATAGTGACAGGTAACATTATTAATTACCTTTGAGGCAGGTGTCGTTAGTTAGTGCTGGTCAGTGTGGTGGTGGGAGGCACTCTTTTATTTACCCCTCTGTGTGTGTTAATGCGTGTGTGTGTATTTTGAGAGAGTGTGTGTGTGTGTGTACTTATACTAGTTGTACTTACACTAGTTGTATTTGCGAGAGTGAGCATGCTCGTTAATTCCCGCCTCCTAAGACATGTTTGTCATACCGTGCTTTGAAAATATGCACTGATGGTGCAGACACTACTTCGGCTGGCAATTTGTTCCACCCACTAATCGAGTTGGTAGGAAATCTTTTACTTTTTAGATCAGATTTACTATTAAGCACTTTTAGTTTGTAGCTGTGACCTCTTGTTCTCTCACCTCCATCCCTCTCTATGAAGTTTTCTTGGTCGATTTTGTCAATACCTCTAACACATTTGTATATCTGAATTTGCTGTCCTCGTTTCCTTCTCTGTTCCAGTGTAGGTAGATTCAATCTCTGGAGCCTCTCTTGGTACTCCAAATTTTCCAAACCTGGGATCATCCTCGTAGCTGCTCTCTGTACCCTCTCAATTTTGTGTATATGTTTCTTCATGTGAGGGGACCACACTACAGATGCATATTCCATCCTGGGTTTTATTATTGCCGTTATTATTTGTTTCATGATGTTTTCATTAAGATAATTGAAAGACATCCTGATATTTGCCAATAGTGCTAGTGATTCTCTCACTATCTTATTTACGTGGCTTTCTGGAGACATGTTATCCTTAAATTCTATCCCCAAGTCTTTTTCTTTTTCTGCTTTGGGAATCACTTCGTTTCCTAGTTTATAATCTGTTCTAGGTCTGTACTTGCTTTTACCCATTTCTAGAGTCTTACATTTCCCTGCATTGAACTCCATATTCCATTTGATGCTCCATTCATGGATCTTTTGCAAATCTGCTTGGAGCTCAAGGCAATCCTCCTGGGTTCTGATCGTTTTAAGCAGCTTAGCATCGTCCGCAAACATGCTCATGTAGCTTGATAGTCCCTCAGGTAAGTCATTTACAAATATTAGAAACATGATTGGGGCTAGGACAGATCCTAGTGGTACCCCACTCGTAATTTGAGTCCAGTTTGACGATTTCCCCCTTACTGTTGTTCTCATCTGTCTTCCGCTAAGGTAGCTCTCCATCCATTTCAGCAGTTTGTCTCCTACTTTTCCCTCATATTTTAATTTCCACAGCAATCTCTTGTGTGGAACTTTGTCAAATGCCTTTTTTAAAGTCTAGGTAGGCACAGTCTACCCATCCTTCCCTCTTGTCCACTGTGTCTATTACTCTAGAGTAAAAACTCAACAAGTTGCTTACACATGATCTGCCTCCTCTGAATCCAAATTGTCGGTCAGTAATTAATCTTTTGGATTCCAGGTAGTTCACCCATTTGTCCCTTATTAATCCTTCCAGAATCTTCATGAGGATGTTCAATAGTGATACAGGTCTATAGATCAGTGGTTTATCTCTGCTTCCTCCCTTAAATATAGGAATAATGTTTGCTCTTTTCCATTCTGTAGGTACTATCCCTGTGTCCAATGATTTGGTCATTATGTCATATAACGGTATACTCAGTTTCTTAGCATTTTCTTTAATAATCCAGCCTGATACTCCGTCCGGTCCAGCGGCTTTGTTTGGATCCACCTTACTCATTTTGTCTATGAGCTCTGGTCTGTTAAATGTGACTTCCGGCATTTCCTCAGTACCTATCTCATTGGTTTCTGGTGCAATGAATTCTCCTTCTTTTGTAAATACTGATGCAAAATTTCTATTTAGTTCTTCCGCAATCTCCGTATCCTCTTCTATGATTCTGTTTCCACTTTTAATCTTTACGATCGTGGCTTTTATCTTCCTTTTGCCGTTTACAAACTTGAAAAACATTTTTGGATTCTTTTCATAGTTCTCCACTATCCCTTTCTCATGGTTTGCCTCTGACCTCCTCCTCATTTGTGTATTTGTTTCTCTCCTCTTTATACTTTTGCCTGTTATCTTCCGAATCCCAATTTCTCATCTTTTTCCAGGCTTTGTTTTTTGCTTCCTGTGCTTGCCTACATTCGCGGTTAAACCATACTTTGCGATTACTTTTTTTCCTTTTATTAATGTACTTAGGGACAAAAGTTTTTATACCAGTATCATAGATCTCCATGAATGCCTTGAGTTTTTTTGTCTACCTCACTTTCAGATAACACCTGATCCCAATTTTGTGACTTGAAAAAATCCCGTAGTCCTTCGAAATCGGTTCTGGAATACATCCAGTGATTTTCCTTGTGCTTTTCCCTTCCCTTGGGTAGATTATACTTCAATAGTAAGTCTATGTCTAGAACTGCATGGTCGCTTTTTCCTAGTGGGCATAGGTACTGAATACTTTGAACCTCCTCCTCCCTTCTTGTGAATAGAAGGTCCAATCTAGCTGGTTGATCACTTCCCCTTACTCTTGTTGACTCTTTTACATGTTGGTATATAGAATTTTCCATGGCCATACTTAAAAATTCATAGCCCCAACTTTCCTCCCCTGCTCCGGCTTCAAGATCTTCCCAATTAATAATAATAATAATAATAATAATAATAATAATAATAATAATAATAATAATTCTTTATTCCAGACACATAAGATAGATACAGTATAAATACAGTACGACCTAGTGGTCCATATCACATACACTTCTCGTCAGAGCACAGATAATAATTATACACAAAGATATTAATAAAGACACAATAAAATAAAAAATACAGTAGGCCTATTTACAGAATAGAGCACATATCACATTTTGTCACAATATAACACAGATAGGCTAACTAAGGCTATTGCTCAATGTTGGTTAACACCTATTGCACAGATCATTGCTCATAGTTCAATTAGACCTATATATTACATTACAGTACATACTATGTGTGCAGCAGCTTCTGCCAGTGAGATATAATACGGGATTCATAGATATGATCACTAGACCAAAGAGCTACAATCAGCGTGTTACTGGAGGATTGCAGTCGCTGCGAAAAGCTGTACACCAGTCTCCTGATGACAGCCCGACAGAACTGCACATCCAACAGTGTGCACACCATACTAGTGCTTTCATATTTAGAGAGACCAATGAACATCTTGAGTATATTATGATAGGATGTACACAGACCATTTATGGTGGCTCTCTTATACTTCCACCACAAATGGGCCGTGTACATAGAGGAACAATATGTCCGGAACAAAGTGACTTTAGTTTCCCAATTACACATGTGGAATTTTCTCAAGATGGTGTTACCACGTAAATATAGCTGTCTGCGCTGACGGCCGATATCTGCATCATCTGAGCAATCGTTTGAGATAATGTGTCCCAGGTATTTTATTTTGTTTACTTCTTGAATAATTTGATTATTGAGTGAGAAATTTGGCAGTTTACTTTTATACAGTAATTTTGATCTAAATATAAGAACAGCACTTTTCAGTGGGTTGAATTTAACACAATGTTTACTACCAAAAGATTCACATATATCAAGAAGTTTGCTCAGACCCGCAGAAGACGGTGCAATAATGACCAGATCATCAGCATACATGAGATGGTTGATGATTTTATTCCCACCATAACATCCAATCTGCTCTTTATTCAATTTATCACTTAATTCATCCATATATACATTGAATAAGTAAGGTGAGAGAATACTACCCTGTCTCACTCCATTGGTTACTGTAAAGGAATCCGAAATAATGTTACCCCATCTTACATTAAATGTTTGATTGGCGTACCAGTACTTCAAGATTCTCAGTATATAGGATGGCACTCCCCTTGTTGCTAATTTATCAAACAGGATATTGTGGCAGACTCTGTCAAATGCCTTACTAGCATCAAGAAAGCATGCAAAAATAGAGCTGTTCATTTTGATGTACCCATCCACTAGCTCCTTCAGAGTGTAGATGCACTGGTCCGTACCATGATTCTTTTTAAAACCAAATTGATTACTATTAGTTGAGATATACACTGAGATTCTGTCTAAAATGATTAACTCTAGTATCTTACTTACAATACTGGCAAGGGCAATAGGTCTATAGTTGTCTTTTGATGTAATTTTGCCAGCCTTGTCTTTAATTACTGGTATCAAGGTAACGGACATCATAGATTCTGGTAGGAAACCATGGATTAGAAAGCTGGTAAAGCAACTGCTGAGTTTCTCCAAGAGGAGAGTGGAGGAGTACTTCAAATGTTCAGCATATATACCATCAAAACCACAGGATTTGTTAGCATCTAGCCTACTTATTGCAGCCTTGATTTTTTCACTTGTAACTTTAATTGTGTCATATTTTTCTTCTTTGTTACACTCTGTTGTAGCAGCAATGGTATTTCCTTGGTGCCCAACAGAGTTAAACAAAGTTTGGTAATGTGTTTTCCAAAGATTGGCTATGTTATTAGTACCAGAGATCCCATCTACACTAACGGGTAGACTTCACTTCCCTGCAGTTAAAGTCCCCACACATGACTACTTCATCCTTTGAAGCCAAAATATTTCCTAGCACACTAATTGTTTCCTTACGCATTAGGCTATGCTCCTTACCCCATGTCTTCGTCTTGGGAGGTACATACGCTACTATCACCACTATTTTTTCGTTTCCACCAATCTCTATTGCTAAAACTTCTGCTGTTGAAGTTTCTAGTTTTATCTCAGACACAATCAAATCTTTCCTAGTAAGGATGCACACTCCACCTCCATGTCGAAATTTTCTGTCCCTCCTCCAAATCCTGTATTCAGACCATCCTAGCAAATTTATATCAAGGTCTTCTCTTAGTTTTGTCTCAGTGAGACATACTATTTCTGGTTTCTTAGTATTGAGTAAGTCTGTTAGTTCTAGTTTCTTAGAGATTAGCCCATCGACATTGCTATATAGAATCCTATATAGAATGTGTGTATCTATGTGTGTGTGTGAATGTGTGTGTTTGTGTGTGTGTGAGTGTGTGTATATATGTGTTTATTTTTAATTTGTGAGGTTGAAATTCTACTGAGTTTTCTTAACAATGCTTGAGTGAGGTCACATGCAATCTTTGGCGACCGTGAGGTGCCGAGTTCCCACTGAAATGCTGGGTGTGAAGGGAATTTATGGTCTTCTGAAAACTCCCCAGGCCCACTTCCTTGGTGCCTGGCGCGGGGCTCGAACCTCTGAAGGGAGTTTAACCCTCCTAAAAACCCACAGGTTTTGAGATGCCTTGGGTGGGGTTCGAACCCTGGTTAGTAACCATATCCTCCATAGGTCAACCAGGCCCGCGCGCTAACCCACTGTACTACCACGGACGTACAAAAGTATAGTAACCTTAGTCTATCTATCTATCTATCTATTGCCTGACGCCGCGATCCCCGAAGGGGTGGCCACGAACGAACCGCCCCCATGCACCTCTGTCCCCAGTCAGTCGACGCCCCTCCCCCCAACCAGCACCGCCTTCGTTCATGTAGTTCCTCACTCCATCCTTCCACCTCATATTCGGTCTACCTCTCCCCCTCTGTCCCTCCACCTCGCTCTCGTACACCCTCTTAGTCATTCTCTCGCTTTCCATACGTTCCATATGGCCGAACCATCTCAAGTTGTTCCTTTTCACACTTTCCAGCACATCTACCTCCACACCACACCTCCTTCTTACTTCCTCATTAGTCTGTCTATCCCTCCATGTAACTCCGCACGCCCTCCTTAAGTAATTCATTTCCACTGCTCTCACTCTTGGTCTGAGTCTCTCAACCAACGTCCATGCTTCGCTTCCGTAAGTCAGTGTCGGGATTACCACACTGTCATGCAAGGACTTCTTCACTTCCATACTGACCACCCTATTTCTTGTTACTGCTTTTAGCGTTCCTACAACCCTCTTCCCCTGTTGTACCCTCTCCCGCACCTCTTCATCCATAGTCCCATCTTTACTCAACACACTGCCCAGATACTTAAAAGAGTTGACGATCTCCATAGCCTGACCGTTCAGCTTCACCTCACACTCTGTGACTTCACCCCTTTCGAAGACGATAACCTTGCTCTTCCCCGTATTTACCTTCAAATTCCGTTTTTCGCACACTGTTCCAAACTCATTTACCAGACCCTGCAACTCCCATTCATTATCACTCATCAGAACTGTATCATCCGCAAACAGCAGTATAGGTAGCTTCCACTCAATTCCCTCCCTTTTCAGCGATACACCAACATCCACTGCTCTTGATAGTATTTCTTTCATAACTCCATCCATATATACAGTAAACAACCACGGGGACATCACACACCCCTGTTTCAAACCAACATTCAGGTCAAAGAACTCGCTCTGCTCACTCTCCACACGTACTGCCGCCTTTGCACCCTCATACATGCTCTTCACTGCTTTCAGCAACTTGCCCTCTACTCCGTATATTCTAAGTACTTTCCACAAACCTTCTCTATCCACTCTGTCATAGGCCTTCTCCAAGTCCATAAAGGCAACATACACCTTTTGTTTCTTCTCCAGATACTTCTCCACAACACAATTCAGGGTAAAAATCTGATCTACACATCCTCTTCCCTTCCTAAAACCTCCCTGCTCGTCGCCTATCCATTTCTCCGTTCTCACTCTCTCTCTCAATCACTACCCTACTGTATACCTTCCCTACTACGCTTAGAAGACATATTCCTCGGTGGTTACCACACACTCCTCTTTCCCCTTTGCCCTTATATAGGGGGACTATTATGCCAGTCTTCCAGTCATCGGGTGCACTCCCCTTCTCCCATGCTAGTTTGCACATTTTCCATACCCATTCTATCACTATCTCACCACCATACCTCAACATTTCCCCACACACTCCATCTGTTCCTGGTGCTTTCCCCAACTTCACTCTTTTCATGGCTTCCCACACTTCTGACCTCCTGATCCCCACCTCCTCCTCCACTACTTCTCTTCTTCTCCCTCCCATACCATATCCAGCTATGTTTGCTGGCTCTTCATTCCTTTCATTTAGCAACTCACTGAAGTACTCCCTCCATCTTTCGACTCTCTCTTGCTTCTCGGCTAGCATTCTCCCATTCATATCTTTCACACCCTTACTGTTTCCCTTGCTACCTTCCCTAACTTTCTTGACTTCTTTCCAGAACAGTTTCTTACTCTCCCTCCATTTTACACTCAGATTCCTTCCAAATTCCTCATCTACTCTTCTCTTACTTTCCTTCACTACTCTCTTCACCACCCTCTTACTCTCCACGTACCTCGCTCGTTTCTGTCTCTCGGAATCTTCATTCCCTCTACTACCCAACCACTCTCTATATGCTTTCTTCTTTTCTTCCACAGCTATTCTTACCTCTTCTGTCCACCATGCTGTACCTTTCACTCCCCTCCCTCTTCTCCTCACTCCACACACCTCCTCACATGCTGCACAGATCTCATCCTTAAACACCTTGCTCACCTCCTCCATAACTTCCAGGTCGAACCCACCTAGTCGTCTTTCCACTGCTCTCCTGTACTCCTCCCTGACTTCCTCCTCCTGCAACCTCTCCACCCTCCTCACCATTCCACCCTCCTCTCGCCTCCCTCCCGCTCTCCTCACCCACTTCTTTTGTATCCTAACCTTAGCTACCACTACATAATGATCAGACAGACCCCCTCCAATACCCCTATACACCCTAGCATCCATCACAGATTTCTTCATTCGTTCATCCACACATACATAATCAATCAATGACTTTCGTTCCACCACTGTCTTATCCTTCATCGTCAACATCCGTTTCCACGTGTACCTGTGGATCATTCTGTGTCCTATTTGTAAGAACCAGGTGATAGTGTCGTGGTGATTCACGTGATGAGTTTACTGGACTTCCCATGAACGACTATTTTACACTATACCAGACGTCAACTCGGGTAGTATATTATTGGGGTTGCGGGATATTTTCGAGGGCATTACAGTTATGGTCTTCGAAAGGGGTGAAGTCACAGAGTGTGAGGTGAAGCTGAACGGTCAGGCTATGGAGATCGTCAACTCTTTTAACCTAAGAAGTGCGCATGGGGGTAGTTAGAAACGTCCCCCTGTGCTGACGTATTTGAGCTGTTTCCATCACTAAAATATTCATTTGACCATAAATAGCATTAATACTTATCCATACGCGCCTATTATGGGTTGATTATAAAGGTATTAACCTGAAACAACAATAAAACGAGTGAAAACAGCGTTTGGATGGTCAAAATTGGAGTACAGGCCGCGAGTTATATAATGTATGGGTGAGGCAACCTGCTTTCCCGCCAATTTCCCCCAAGGCCACTGAGACACAGTCGATCGATACTCTCTCTCTCTTGCACTCGCTTACTAACAGAGATGACAATGCCCTGCTTGCAACTCACTAATGTTAGCACGAAAATATACCTCAGAATAAGGGAATAACAGGGAAAATAGGTGATAACTGAAGAAGGGGAGGAAAGTGGGGAAGGAGGGGAGGTAGAGGAGTGATATTTTGCATGGCCCAGGGGCAAAAAAACAAAAAAACAAAAACAAAAGATTCGATGTTTAAAGTTGATTTTTTTTTTCTCTGACTCTTAACCCGGGAGCTGCCGGGAGACTCTTAAGAGTTCCCCCGGCGGACTGCGGGGAGACTCTTAAGAGTCAGAGAAAAAAAAAATCAACTTTTGACATCGAAAAAAACACATTTTTATTATTTTTATTTTTTTATTTTTTTATTTTTGTTTGGCCCCTAGGCCATGCAAAATCTCAGTCCTCTGCCTCCCCTCCTTCCCCACTTTCCTCCTCTCCTTCAGTTATCACCTATTTTCCCTGTTATTCCCTTATTCTGAGGTATATTTTCGTGCTAACATTAGCGAGTTGCAAGCAGGGCATTGTCATCAGTGTTAGCAAACGAGTGCAAGAGAGAGAGAGAGAATATCGATCGACTGTGTCTCAGTGGCCTTGGGGGAAATTGGCGGGAAAGCAGCTTGCCTCACCCATACATTATACAACTCGCGGCTATATCTCCGATTTTGACCATCCAAACGCTGTTTTCACTCGTTTTATTGTTGTTTCAGGTTAATACCTTTATAATCAACCCATAATAGGCGCGTATGGATAAGTATTAATGCTATTAATGGTACAATGAATATTTTAGTGACGGAAACACCTCAAATACATGCGCACAGGGAGAGGTGTCTAATTACCCCCATGCGCAGCCGAGAGGTTAAGAGTCTTCCCGCAGTCCGCCGGGGGAACTCTTAAGAGTCTTTCGGCAGTTCCCGGGTTAAGTATCTGGGCAGTGTGTTGAGTAAAGATGGGACTATGGATGAAGAAGTGTGGGAGAGGATACAACAGGGGAAGAGGGTTGTAGGAATGCTGAAAGCAGTAACAAGAAATAGGGTGGTCAGTATGGAAGTGAAGAAGTCCTTGCATGACAGTGTGGTAATCCTGACACTGACTTACGGAAGCGAAGCATGGACGTTGGTTGAGAAACTCAGACCAAGAGTGAGAGCAGTGGAAATGAATTACTTAAGAAGTGCGTGCGGAGTTACATGGAGGGATAGACAGATTAATGAAGAAGTAAGAAGGTGTGGTGTGGAGGTAGATGTGCTGGAAAGTGTGAAAAGGAACAACTTGAGATGGTTCGGCCATATGGAACGTATGGAAAGCGAGAGAATGACTAAGAGGGTGTACGAGAGCGAGGTGGAGGGACAGAGAGGGAGAGGTAGACCGAAGGAGAGGTGGAAGGATGGAGTGAGGAAGTATATGAACGAAGGCGGTGCTGGTTGGGGGGAGGGGCGTCGACTGACTGGGGACAGAGGTGCATGGGGGCGGTTCGTTCGTGGCCACTCCTTCGGGGATCACGGCGTCAGGCAATAGATGGATAGAACTTTCCAACTCTAGCTCTTCCCAAGCTTTTTAGGCTATGTGGCATCTAGCCAAAAACTTCTCCAACAACATTACTTCCTCGTCCCCAAATGGGACGTCACAAATATCCACCAACTTCAGGTTCATATTTACTGCTAGGTGAACAGGGGCATCGGGTTTGAGGAGACTGCCCAAACATCTCCACCTGCCCGGTATCAAACACGGGTCCTCTTGGTTGGGAGCTGATTCAACATTTAACTACAGTATACCACAGACACGACACCTATTTTGTGTATCCCTTACCTCCATGCTCATAAAAACTAGCCATAATACGGAGCGTTCTACAATAGATAATAAATGTCCTGTTAAAGTCACTGACCACTTAACTTGTTTAAAGTACAGTACTTGGGCACTTTAAATGTTCCTTAGATTGGTAGGCTACTGTATATTAGGCTATTTGAGGTCAATGACAAATGTGTTTTCATATGAATACATAATTATACTCTTATTACCTTTTGAGATGTTCGATTGTGATCACATATTTGAATTGTGTGACTATTGAGACTAGACAGTGCCTATTTTCGAAGATCTGAGATTCTCAACGCGAAAATAAGTGGTCGCTAAATTGTAATAGTTTTAATCAGCTGGGATATGTTCGACTTGTGACTCTGACTTCCGTTGCATAATCGAACCTTATGAATGGCATTACTAGAGTTTGCAAGTGGTTTTCATTGACAAAATACACATACATTTGTTTGTATTGTGTGAATGAATGATTAATTGAATCTTATTACAATTTGTGATATACGGTCAAGGTTAAATTCGTATTCAGAAGCTGTGTTCGATTTGTGCGATTGGCTTGAACTTTAGTTGCGTCAACAAATATATATTTGCATGTATACTTAAAATATCGATTTTATCGTAGACTTGGACATGTTTTCGATGTTTTATTTATTAAAGTGTTAGTATTCTATTGATAAGTCATTTAAAGTTCTTGATATAATTTATAAATAGCCAGATCAAAGCAAAATCGGACACTGGACCAGAGGGGTGTGTAAAAAGTTGAATGTGATTCTGTGAAAGGTTTGATTCAATTTGTTTTAGTTTCAATATAGGCTACTTAATGGACTGTTGACTGCAGTTGGTGTTGAGTGTGTTTAGGTTGAGGAGGATCACCAAGATTGTAATTAACTTTATTAAGTTAACAACGAGTAGGTTAGGCTAACAATTTTTTTCATAAAACAGTTCCTGGGTTAGCCCGGTTAGCATAAGGATAA
Source organism: Paralithodes platypus (assembly GCA_032716605.1). Lineage (NCBI taxonomy): Eukaryota > Metazoa > Arthropoda > Malacostraca > Decapoda > Lithodidae > Paralithodes > Paralithodes platypus. The sequence continues at coordinate 36,433,519 of CM064511.1, forward strand.
TTGCCATGACAGTTGTGTAACAAGTGTTTGGTATATAATATGTGTTAATATACGGTCAATATACAGGAGGCGCTACAATATAGGTAGCAAAATTATAATGGTAGTTTTGGGTTCCTATCATCATATGCTTCATTTCTATATACTTTTTATCCCCGGGAAAAAAACAAAAAATCTTGGGTTTTTTTTATTTTTTTATTGGATTTTGTTTTTATTTTTTGTATTAGGCCTAACCTAACCAAAAAACCTAACCTAACCTAACCTAAATGTATTTGGGGGCTATTAGGTTAGGTTAGGTTTGGTTTTTTGGTTAGGTTAATGACCAAAACAAAAAATCCCAAGAAAATAAATGAAAAATCCCAAGATTTTTTTTTTTTCCCGGGGATAAAAAGTATATAGAAATGAAGGGAAAAATGTTATTTTAATACCACAAATTTTCCGAGTGTTTTTTATAAACAAAATAGGTCATTTGCATCAATATATAGTGTTTGTAATTAATTAGAAATCTCGGGAAAACCTATTTTCCCCATTAGGCCTATCGATCGATGTTGAGACACACACCCCAATAGTGATTTGAAAAGACATTAGCCTAACCTAACAACCTTACCTAACCTAACCTAGTATTATGGGTAGGGGCTGCCGCCCCCACACCCCCGCTGGTTGAGTGCTAATCCCTTAATAAAAAAATAAAAATAAAATTGGATGTCGATTATACGAAGGTGAAAGAAAAGTCGATGAAGTCTATGGTGTTTACTCTGCAATTTTCAGCTTGATTGTACATTGATAACGGGAAAGTACCGTATTGACAACCTTGTTACGAAAATTAAATTTTAGTACCATATTTTTATATTAGGTTTTTCCGAGGGTTTAACACATTTTCATATGATCTTTAGAGCTATCGATGACTGAAAGTACCGTATTGACAACCTTGTTACGAAAAAGACATTTTAGTACCATACTTTTTTATTATGTTTTGCCGAGGGTTAAAACAAATTTTCTTATGATCTTTAGAGCATATAGATTCAATATTTATCTTCAAATATATCAACAAAATTTGTGGTATTAAAATAACATTGAACCAAATGAAGCATATGATGATAGGAACCCAAAACTACAATTACAATTTTGCTACCTATATTGTAGCGCCTCCTGTATATTGACCTAATATACAGTATGTGTACTATAGGCCTATACTGATGTTATTACATGTAACCTAATTATCAGCAAACAAAAATTCTAACCTACACTGCTGAGGCTATTGATGAAATAGCCTAGGCCCATAGGTTAAGCCTAGGGCCCTAGTAAAGAAATATAGGCTAGGCCTATAGCCTACAGTAAAATGGGTCGCCTATCATTGAAGGTGCCGGTATTAGTTTATGACCAACCAGTTACGGGCCCCATCGATGATTATCAGTGTTTTATCACTTTCATGAACGATACTTTGTTGGTGTAGCCAGTAGCCTACATGTAATTAGGCTACCGTCGCAAAATCACTATAAGTGAAATACGAGAAACTGTTGGATTGATTGTTCACCCGTAACACAGGGAACGTGAGCTTGGTTTAGACCGTCGGCGAGACAGGTTAGTTTTCGGGGTAAGATTTTACGGTGTGACAGTTACAAGCCCCATCGATGTTTGTGTAGCCTATAGGTATGTTATATAATAGTCTTCAGTCCTATATATGTCCTTCCCTTCGCAAATGTATTATAAGGGAGATATAGGGTAAAACACCGAGTCTTGTCTGCATAATGACAAGTCCTGTTTTACGGGATTTCTGCTTTATAGATTTTTTGTTTTCCCTCCTACCTTACTCGGGGGACCTTACAGTTGCGCGATCCATCTATCCACGTATTACTTTTAGGTTAGGTTTGGTTAGGTTAGGTTTCTTAGTTAGGTTCATGACAAGATCAGCTGGTAGGTAAGGGTTATTCTTGTATCCAACATTCTAGGTTAGGTTACTGTGTTTTTTTACTTCAAAAAATCGCTAAACCCGAGCCAAGTTTTGGCAAATGTTGGCTCGGGTTTTCAAATTTTGGGGTTTAATGGGTTTCAAAAAACATGAAAACTCGAGCCAACTTTCAAAATTCAATTACTGGGTTTTTTTACTTTGAAAAATGCCAAAAGCCGAGCCAACTTTTTTTCCCAATTTTGGGTTTTTTGTACTCTGAAAAATACCCAAATCCAAGCCAACTTTTGCCAAAACTTGGCTCGGATTTTCACATTTTAAAGTTTTCTTACTTTTCTATATTTCATTTTCAGAGTTCCATATTACCCCTATTTTTCCCCTTTTACCCCGCAATTTCCCTGATCTTCATAGCCCTCCCCACTAGTGGGGGCCGTGTATTTAGATTGTTGGACAATGTTGGATAATGTACTGGGACCACTTCTGTTCCTTATCATGATAGGGGATATTGATCATGATCTCCAGCACTCCACGGCCACCTCATTTGCAGATGACACAAGAGTAATGAGGAGGGTAGAGTCAGCTGACGATGTGGCCCTGCTACAAGAAGATCTGAATCGCCTACTGGACTGGGCAGATTCCAACAACATGAGGATGAACGTTGAGAAATTTGAATTGCTAAGGTACGGCCCTCTGCAAACCATCAAAGAGAGCACCAGCTACCAGGCAAATCAAGAAACCATCACTCCAAAAGAACATGTGCGGGATCTGGGAGTAACAATGAGTACAGATGGAACTTTTTCTCGCCACATCAACCAAACCACCGAGACAGCTAGGAGACTCGCAGGATGGATACTCAGGACATTCCAAACTAGAGAGAGGGCCTGTATGCTGACACTCTGGAAGGCTCTGGTCCTCCCAAAGGTGGAATACTGCTGCCAGCTATGGACTCCCAACAAGATAGGTGACATCGGCAAACTGGAGTCTCTACAGAGGACCTTCACCAGCAGGATCTGGGGTCTCCAACACATGAACTACTGGGAACGCCTGAAGGAGTTGCGGCTCTACTCCCTTCAGAGACGACGAGAACGTTACCTAGTGATTTATGTGTGGAAGACCCTAGAAGGGCTGGTACCTGACGTGGGACTAGTCATCAACAATCACGTTAGAAAAGGGCGACTGTGCTACATCAAGAGGACTGAGGCTACCTCTCAGAAAATAGCAACAGTCGCCCACAACAACTTCAGCAAAAATGGGGCTCGCCTCTTCAATACTGTACCAAAGGCCGTCCGGGAACTGACGGGAGTCACGACAGACTCCTTCAAGCGTCAGCTGGACCGATGGCTGGCTACAGTACCAGACGAGCCCCCAATACCAGGATATCCCAGCACCGCATCCAACTCGTTAGTAAATAGACGGAACGAGGGAGTTGCGGAGCTGCCTGGCTGCAGCGGAAGTCCACTTTAGCTGCGTCCACAGAGGACGGAATTCTACCAAGTATGACCAAGTATAAGTAAGTAATGGGTAAATACTCATTTGCTGCAGTGCTTGGTATAAAACAACACTGTACTGTATATCAAAGAAAAAATGCCAAAAAAAAAAACACATGCTAAAACCCGTGACTGTCACACCGTATCAATTTACCATTTTCGGTTAGGTTAGGTTAGGTTAGGCTAATGTTGAAAATACTAAAATGCGACGGTCCTCAGTATTAAACAACACTGTAGGCTATATCAAATAAAAAATAAAAAACAACAACAAATTACCTGAAAAACTCGTAAATGGTTGGTGATAAACTTTTACCAAGGAGCCTAATGCTCTTTGCGCTCGCTTCTTATTTGACAATTTTTTGGTGTTGAGGTCCCCCCTCACCTCCCGCCCGGAGTCCAGAACCTATTGTCATCATAATATAATTATAATGCCAGCAGAGGGCAAATAACTGCTGGCCTCGGGATAATTTAAGAAAAAAAAACGGTCAAATTCGTTGTGTAGAGCATACTCAGCATGCGAATATCGCCATGGTAGGCTAGTCTCCTTCAATATTATCGTAACATTTCTAGGGTAATTTGTTTGGGTTAAATTCGAGCAACCTTTCGAGTTTCGCGGCGATATTCGCACACTCTTGGTTACAACCCGACAACCGGTATGCGTCTAGGCTAATTTGACCGTTTTTTCAAAAATTAATCTGGGAACTTGGGAAGGATGTAGTTTCCGGGTGTATGGTCATGTTATATAGGTCGTGCGCTCGCGTCTATTTTGACTGTTTTTCTTTCTGTTATTTTCCCCCTGCTGGCAATAAATATGATGATAACAATAAGTCATGGGGGGTTTGCCCCCCGTCAACCTATTATTGTATCCCACGGCAGTCAAAATAAACGGGAACATGATTGTGAGCGTACTAGTAGTGTAAACAAGGCGGACAATATGCCCGAATACTACATCCTTAGTTCCTTACCAATACCATTATCCCATGGCCAGCTGTTATTTGCCCCCTGCTGGCAATAAGCTCTGGGGGTGAGAGTCAAGGGGTGAGGGCCTTTGACTCAAACGGTTAAATTGAAATGAACATAGCCTAAGGGTCGTGACCCAGAGCTTGCGAATAGTCTTGAAAGGTTGCTTGTATTTCACAATTGTTAATTTCCACCAGCTGGGCCAAGCCCATGGCCTGCCATTTTTCAGAATTATTTAATTCAAACAACCTTTCGCAGCGATGTTCGCATGCTCTCGGTAACAACCGTTATGAGTCTAAGTTGACCGCTTTCTTCCCAAATTATCCTACGGCCAGCTGTTATCTGTCTCCTGCTGGCATTATATATGATGATGACAATAAGTCCTGGGGGGTGAATCAACCCAAAAGCAGTCAAATTAGAAGCGAACTTAACGGTCATGACCCCGAGCGTGCAAATCGCCACGAAAGGTTGCTTGAACCAAATGATACCGATAGTACCGGTACTATTTGAGTTCTATTGGTATACAGATATATTTAAATTGCTTGATATTTGTTGCATAGGCACTGAAACTCGATAGATTGTGATACAAAAAATTAATTGTTAGTTTACTTTTGAGTTTGAATATAACCTGCTTTATATTTCAGCGTGTGCAGGGCATTACCAAGATGAGTGATAAAAAGAGCAGCGGCATTAGCCTGAAGACGGTGGGGATTAACCTGGTGGCTGGCGGGTCAGCAGGTACAGTACATCACTTCTCATACACCATTGTAGGGGAAGGAGTTTTAGGTGCAGGCTTGCAAACAAGACCTTGTACTGTATATCCAGTGTCAAAACGAAGTCCCTTGTTTGTACTGTAGTTATTATTTGTATATGTAAATAATGTAGTTATAGTTATGCTCCATGTTTCCCATTGTGCCCCAGCAAATAATGAAATTGCCAAAACATTGTAACATCCTGCATATTTTCCCATCTTCCCTCTTACACTGAACTCATTCTTGAATTAATATAAACCCCGGTTTGCCACTCTGTCGAGGTGGGGCACGCTGATATAGAACTACAAAGGCCTGAAATTAATTACTTTCATACAGCATGTTTTGAGCTATAAGGAAGTTCAAGCGTTATACATCAGTGTTTAATAGACAATAAAATTTGGATTTGTGATAGATTAAATTAATTTGTATTGAAATAGATTTAATGTAGGCTACTTAACCCGTAAACGGCGGAAAAGCTCTTAAGAGGTTTTACTGGGTGACGACGGCAAAGCTCTTAACCCGTGGAGCCCCGGCTAGTTTTGTAATGTTTGCGCACCAGAACCCGGCCGGTTTTCAAAAAATAGTTTTATTCCAGAAACAATAGCGAATGGGTTAGGAATGAAGGAAAAACCACGAAAAACCGCTCAAAAAGCTTAAAAAATGGTCCTACAGAGCCCCCGAAAACGGATTTTACGAGAGTAAAAAATTGAAGGCAATTATCCCAAAAAAACAGGTTATTGCGCGCTCGCGCGCACGCACGTGGACTTTGAGAGTTTTCAACCATCGGCACGGTTGCGTGGGATACGTATACAGTTCCCATACAAATCTGAGCCCTCTTGAGTGGCTACACCTGAGGTTACGGTCGGCGCAATTAGGGTGACGCGTCAGGCGCGTCTCTGGGGCTGTGCGTTACATACATCGCCGACGCGTCAGACGCGTCGCTGGGGCTGGACGGGTTAAGAGGGAGGCCTAAAATACATTTAAACAGCACTAAAAAAAATTTTTTTTTTTTTTTTTCCCCTATACCTCATATCACTCCTCCACATCCCCTCCTTCCTCCCTTTCCCCACCCCTTCAATTATCACCTATTTTCCCTGTTATTCCCTAATTTGTTGGTATATTTTTGTGCTAACATTAGCAAACTGTGTGGGGGATGTGCTTACGTGCCTAGCGGGTGTGTTACACAACCGAGTGTGTGTATGAGTAGGCTCAGTGTGGCTTGAGGCCTCGTGGAGGGAGGGGTTGCCTCAATTTTCTCCATAATTCATGAATGGGCTGGTCCATCTATATTCGCAATTTTGACCAGAAATACTATATTTTCACTTGTTTTATTGTTGTTACAGGTTACTATCTTCATAGTGAAGGTAAAATAGGCTCATATGAATAGGTAATAACGATATTTATCGTAAAATGACGATTATAGGCCTGAATGGAGCCAATATGCTCGCCCATGGGGAGCTAGTTCATTACCCCCCCCTCGCCGTTACCGGGTTAAGCATGTATTACTAACATATTTTCACATGTATTTCCACTAAATATTAGACAGCTTGAATTTTCTTATAGACCAAAACTCGTAAATTGTCAAGTACTGTACAGTATTAGATCAGATCATGAATGCCACTCAAAGAATCTGGGAAAGCATAATAAGGAATAATGTAAATAATGACCAAACTTGGTTATATTTAATACCAGTATTTCCCATGTAACTTTTGGGAAAGAAACCAATCCTAGTGTGATCTGTTTTCCTTAACCCAGAAACCAAAGTCCTCAAAATCAAGGATCGCCTTTATATGAGAGGCACCCACAGCCTCCACAAACCAACACCACCCACTACACTACATGGCATGTAGTGGGCACAGGGGGCACAGGGCCTTGGGTGGGGCTTTGGTGTCCCGGGCATTTCCGCACCCTCCTCAGCTCCTCGCCTGGGAGCGGCTTCGGTCACCTGGGCTTTATTAGTGGTAAGCAGAGAGGGTTCTGTGGGGGTGCTCGGTTATGGCCTTGGCCTTGCTCGGGACCTTGGGGCTGTTCGGTTAGGCTACATGCACAGCCCTCTGAAGTCCATCCCTCAGAAACCCTCCTTTCCTGTGAGGATAGAGTCCACCTGGCTAGGTTGCGATGTGGGCACCAGCCACCAGGTGCCATCCAGCCCTTCTGAGTTATCAGAAGAGATTGGATGACTCCGATTTGTCCAGGCTGTAACACAACACCGCATACTTTCAAACACAGTATGGAAGACACAACCATTTGTGCAAACACAATGGGGGATCCCCCCTCAACCTATTATTGTATCCCACGGCCAGCTGTTGTAGGTTTTGTGTTACCGGCCATGGGATACAATAATATTGCTATCATCATATATATTGCCAGCAGGGGGCAAATAACAGCTTCCTTTTGAAAAAAAAAAAGGCAATCAAATTGGACAAGAACATAACTGAGCATATGAGAAATGTAAACAAAGAGACGATATGCCCGCTAACACAACCCTTACCGAATTAAGAAAAGTATTTTTATGATCTTTCTTTAACCCTTCCTCCCCGGGCTGGCTTTCTAAATGATGGCACTCCTATCCGGGCGATCTGGCCAAAAAACTTTGTAATAGGCCTAGTCCTATTTTTTTAATTTTAACTGCTAGATAATTCACACACATCTCGAAATGTAGCCCTTGTATCTGTAGACTGGCGTTGCGTAGAGCTCTCTAGGTCAACTGGTTCAGTTGTATCTGGACATGAGAGGCACTCAATTCCTGGCAGCAGCCTCCATGAACCAAGACCACCCACTAAACTACATGGCAACACACCCACAGACACCAAGACATATCAAAACAACACTCACTCGCAGACAACACGCAGCTGCATGCACGACCTCCCGAAATCCATCCTTCCGAATCCTCCCTTCCTCGCGAGGACAGAGTCCACCTGGCCAGGCTGAGATGCGGACACCATCCAGCTCTCCTGAGCTATCAGAAGAGACTGGATGACTCCGTTGTCAACGCCTGCCCAGGATGTAACACAGCACCCCATACCATTAAACACATCATAGAAGACTGCATTTTACACAACCACTTATGCCAACAACACAATCTACACTTAATGAGAGCTCTGTGAGAAAGCCCGATCGTGGCCATGGCCTTCCTCAGGGACTCGGGGCTGTTCGGCCAGGCAGCTTAGGGAACAACAACTGGTTCAGTTGTGATGACGATTTCCGTGGAGAGAGTTTTGATGCGGTATTAGCAATATCGGACGTTTACAAACACTAATTTTCGTTCTACCAAACAACAACAAAGGTCCGACTTCTTCTTGTTTTTGAAGCTGCGCATTGCTCCGACCGGCTTTGTTTACAAACGTTTCGCCGCGTGGCTTTCAAACCACGCCTAATAGGCTTTCAAGCTTACGGAGTTTAAAAGGACACCCGGGCTCCTGCCCTTCGCAAGGGGTGTCATTTTAAAATGACACCCGGGCAGGAAGGGTTAAAAGTGTTAAGAGTGGGGCTGTAAGCTGTAATATGAGATGAGAAATTATACCTTGATTTTTTTTTTTTTTTTTTCTTTCTTCTCAGGGTTCACCGAGATCTGCATCATGCACCCGCTAGACGTGGTGAAGACGAGATTCCAGATCCAGACGTCTGGTTCCCCAGGTGACCCACACTACTACACCTCCGTTTATGACTGTATACGTAAGATGGCTGCCAACGAGGGCGTACTCTCTCTCTACAAAGGTGTCCTCCCTCCTGTACTGGTTGAAACTCCGAAGAGAGCAGTTAAGGTATGCTATGTGATTGGCTACAACAAAATGTGCTTTACGTTATATGATTAGTTTTTGTTCTATCTATCTATTGCCTGACGCCGTGATCCCCGAAGGGGTGGCCACGAACGAACCGCCCCCATGCACCTCTGTCCCCAGTCAGTCGACTGTTCCATACTTATTAATCAATGTAGATTTGCAAATAAATAACGGTGTACTGTATACTATATAACATACTACATACGGGTGGATGGGACTCGTTAGCCTTGGTCGGCAACCCATCTAAGAGAGACAACCTTATAAAAAATCCGGGTGGATGGGACTCGTCAGCCTTGGTACAAACCTGACACAAATCTGTACAGTTTATCTAAGTGTAAGGCAGGTTAGTGGATGGACTAGCCGAACACCACTGTAGAAAAATAGTGCTAACAAGATTCATAGAGGGCCTCGGAGTCGGACGGATCCTATATATTTTTTTTTTTTTTTTTTTTTTTTTTTTTTTTTTTTTTTTTTTTTTTTTTATATATATTTTCCAACTACTCCCTCTCGGGCATAGGCTTGAGAGCCTGTACATTCCACCGCTCAACACGGTGAAACCCGTGAGGTCTTGTTCCAGTCTGGGGAGTGAGACATGTGAAGCATCCATCCTGTAAGTCAATCCTGTAAGTCCTTCAGTAAACTGGCTCGGGTTGTCCCTCTTGCAGGGAATAGGTCCGCTTAGGGGCCTTCTGTGTATGGCCACCCTCATTAACCCGTGGAGCCCCGGCTAGTTTTGTAATGTTTGTTCACCAGAACCCGGCCGGTTTTCAAAAAATAGTTTTATTCCAGAAACAATAGCGAATGGGTTAGGAATGAAGGAAAAACCATGAAAAACCGCTCAAAAAGCTTAAAAAATGGTCCTACAGAGCCCCCGAAAACGTATTTTACAAGAGTAAAAAATTGAAGGCAATTACCCCAAAAAAACAGGTTATTGCACGCTCACGCGCACGCACGTGGACTTTGAGAGTTTTCAACCGTCGGCACGGTTGCGTGGGATACGTACACAGTTCCCATACAAATCTGAGCCCTCTTGAGTGGCTACACCTGAGGTTACGGTCGGCGCAATTAGGGTGACGCGTCAGGCACGTCTCTGGGGCTGTGCGTTACATACATCGCCGACGCGTCAGACGCGTCGCTGGGGCTGTACGGGTTAAGGGGAGTAAGGCGTCTGGCAATAGATAGATAGATAGACTACATAACACTACATTATTTTATGGTACTGGTAGGTATATGCTGTTACATATAAACAGTGTCATATAACTAGGCTTCACTTATCCAAACAAATATTCATAACATCCAATCAGTGAAGGTGACACTCATCTCCCAAACATCTGTGATATTTTTATGTTCTCTCCACTAACCAACTTTACTCCTAAACTCGATTAATAAAATTAACAAACACATGTGGCAGTCCGGGGATTCGAACCCAGGACGCTCACATCAAAAATCAACACACTTATGCATTGCACCACGAAGACAGTTAAAGAATGTTGCATAAGCCTACGATTTATTATGCAGGTTCGAATCTTGCATACCAATCTTAGCATGTACAATATCCCAACTGCACTATCGGAGGCTATGAATATGTGAATGGAAATAGTAATTAATGGGGCACTTAACCCTAGGGAAGGCCTCTCGATAAACTACTACTGAACCGAATTAATTATTATGTTCTCTCCACTAACCAACTTTACTCCTAAATTCGATTAATGAAATTAACAAACACATGTGGCAGATTAACTCTCATTAAATATCTAAAATTTCTTTCCATTTATTTTACATGGCTTACTTGATAATTTATAAGCATGTTTGTTGCTGATCTCATATTATAAGTTATTGTACTAATAGTGAAATACTGTATCTTAAAACTTGGTTTATTGTGTTTAAGTTAAGACCAAACATTAGTTTTGCTTGGAACCAAATGCAATGTGTTCTTTGATTTTTGTTAATCATGTGTATACTAGTACCGGTACATAGGGCAGGTGCCCAACCCCGAAAGTGGTTGAAATAGAGGAGCTATCTCCCGCCAAAGGCGGCTTTCTAGAGCCTTTTTTTTTTTTTTTTTTTTTTTTTTTTTTTTTTTTTTTTTTTTTTTTTTTGTGTGATTGAGGGAGGCAAAAGGCAGAACTGCCTATAGCGAGTGCCTCCCCCATAGTTGAAAGAGTGACAGGGCCAAAATCAAGGGACGTTCGAGCCAAAATGCCTGGACACACGGAGTTTCAAGCAATTTAAGTCATAGGAAGAGGGAAAGACTGATTCTGGGAGAGAGTTCCAGAGCTCATCTGTTGAGTAGAAGAAAGTTTGAGAGTAACGTTTCACTCTTGGGTTGGAGAGTTGCACAGAGTAGGGGTGGGATTGAGTTGCAAGACGGGTACCACGTGCCCTACGTAAAGATTACCTAGCTGATGCTGAGAGGATTGGGTTCTAGTTATGTGGTGATGGGCTGGTCTATCAGAGTGAGAACTGAGCAATATCTGCCATACCCATAGCTTCCACTGTTCCTTTTACTTATATATTTTCTAGATCTCAAGTGACGGCGTCTCTTCCGTGGATTGACCTCCCAATCTACCAAGATTGGAAGCCAAAGCGTCACATTTTTCCTTTGCCCCTCAACTTTCTCTTCATAATTGCTGAGTGGCACAGGGCCCTGGGTTGGTCTTTGGTTTCCCGGGCGTTTCCGCACCCTCCTCAGCTCCCCGCCATGGAGTGGCTTCGGTCACCCAGGCTTTATTGTGGTCGGCAGGGAGGGTTCTGTGGGGGCGCCCGGTTATGGCCTTGGCCTTGCTCGGGGCCTTGGGGCTGTTCGGCCAGGCTGCTTGGGGAACAACAACAACAACAACCGGTACATCAGTTAGTAAATCTTTCTTCGATATTACAGTACTGTATATAGCTACTTTGTGTCTCACAAACACATACAGTCTCTTTTATTAAAGATTCTACTGTGTAGTTATGCTCATATATCATGTCATACTTCCATTATTTTAACTTTCTACTAAAATGAAAATAACAAAAAGGTCTTAGCACACATGAAGAAACACTCTATACTCAAAATTGTTCAGTTTTATTGAGCATAATTTTTCCTAAATCAATAGATGAATATATAGTTGTGAAGGTGGGGCGTGACTTTCAAGTGTGACTGCACCTGAATAACCTTATCTTTATTAATAACAGTGAAGCATCCCCGGGGCCAGGAGGAGTCCAGGTACTGTACTACACTATACTGGATCAGGGCTAAGTCACACCAGATTTTTAGGCAGATGTATCAGAGTAAACTGGTTTAAAGCCTTCTCCCCAATTATTTTCACTTACAATTTGACTGCGTAGTTAATCATGTAGCTTGTAATACTGTAGTGAATAGTCAGGTTTGTTGGTTAATGTTATATCATACTTAAAGACCAACAGCAGTCCCTCAGGTAGCACTACTTGAGGGACCAATGTACATCAATGGTAACAGGATGCAGGCTGTGTACACCCTAAGACAATTATCCAAGGTGCAGCTTCTGAAAGATATAACGAGCGTGTTGATATTCTGAAGCTGCCACGAGACAGGATTTTGTGTGGTTAGCGGAATAACCGTAGTATCCGGTACAGTCGACCCTCACATGGGCGGACCCCAGTTGCCCGGACTTCGGTTTGTGCGGACCCAACAGCCGATATCGGACAAGCCCCCAAAAGTCCTGACAAATCGGGCAAAAGACCGTTAATTTGAAAGTTGTCCGGTAGGTTGCAGGTCCGGCAGGCAGGCAATTTCCCGCCGAAAAGTTCAGTTTGTTTACTAACGCCATTCCGCTCGCTTCCCCCATCGTACCCGTTAATAATCAGTGCTTTAGTGCTTCAACATGCCTCCCAAACCTCCCAAGACCAAGCGCGTTACCCTTAACGCTCAGCAGAAGCTTGAGGGGCTACGCAAATTAGAAAAGGGATGCTCTGCGAAAAAGATATGTGATGAGTATGGGATAAAGAAACAGACTGTATCAGACATTAGGAAAGCCAAAGACAAGCTGAAACATTATGCTGCCTCATATTGTGTTGATGCCGCAGTCATGTACATGTCATTAGATACAGTTTTAAGGTTAGAAAACATCGTATATTTACTCTATTTCCCATGTCCGGACTTTTTCATTGTGCGGACATGGGTCCCCCCCTATTAGTCCGCGCATTCGAGGGTTGACTGTACTTGTATGACAAGCTGGTAGGCCCCACTAGCCCCAACTCTAAAGTTAGCCACCCAAGTGTTGTTAAACAATTACCAGGGGTACTGATAATTGTTTGTGCTTCACTTTATGTTGTCCTATGCTGGTGTACAATGCAGTACTGCATTAAATATAATAACATATCTTGATTCAATTCAAATTCATTCATTGATACCAGACTCTGATACAATTCTCTACCATATCTGGTGATGTGATATAGTTTACTACTAACCTAGAGTGTTACCCTGATGATCCCACAGACTGGATATGATGTGTCTCAACAGCTTTACAACATTGCTACCCCAATGTGTTTTTAATGTGCCTATTTTGATATTATAAATGTATAAGCTGTAGCTTTCCTGTTACATTGTACTCTAGTTAACTGCTGTAGCAACATGGATTTTTGCATACTTGTATTATTGTACAGTACTGAGTATTACTGTACTAAGATCAATTTTTGCATATTACTGTACTGTGGTATTAACAAGTTGTGTGACCCTTTTTTGGTATAGGCCTATTCCAGAAATATAGCATAATTTACTGTATGTAGCTAAGTAAGGTGTGTGTTAGCAAAACAGTGTTTGAAGATGTGAGTGTCTGTTTTGTTCTGTTTTAGTTATTTATTCCTTTCTTTGTGTTTTTCTTTCTTCTGTGGACCACCCTGCTCAGGCCGGCTATGGCTGTAGTATATAACAAAAATAACATAAAATAATAATAATAATAATAATAATGATAATAAGAACATAGTATCCATCCACTAACGCTGGTACGGTAATTGGACCAAGAGCTAAGCGTCTTGTCTTTTATTTCAGCTGACGATAAATCCCTTGGTGGTTGATTTTTCTATACTTAATGGAATATGAAAATACTATATCTCTGCTTTATGTTTAATGCCAAGTTTTCCTAATTAACAACATATTTCGCTACACATCATTCATAATAGCTGAGTAATCACGGTGGGGACATTACAATTTACCATCAGCTGGAGAAAAAAAAACTTTAGTAAAAAAACACATTTTGTAAATTGAAGTAATCTATGGCAAATGCCTAATTGATCCCAGGGCCCCAAACAATCTCAAGTTTTTCACCAATACTGGAGAATGAGCCAACTCTTTATGTGCAAGGTGTCAAACCGAGACAATATGAGAAGAAATACAGGAAAATCAACATGAATTTGCATGGGTTTGGCCATAATATCACTTTCAAGATCGTAGTCAGATATTTAAAGCATAAATTTAACGGTTTATAGTTTGTTAATCATGGCTAAATAGAAGGGAATAGGGCTCTCGTTTTACACCCTGCTAAGCTATGCATTTGAGCAATCCGCTTACTGTTGAGTCATGAAAATCAACCCCCGGCATCTTACAATAAATTGCCAAAGCCTGTCAGAGCAGGTTTGCATAACTGTGTGTGCTTTGGTTTGATCAAACTGATACAAACTAATGAGTTTATAACACTTAAGGGATACATTTGAATGTAACATTTGCCAAAATAAATATTGCCATATACAGTATTATGTTCAGAAGACTTCATTGTTTGAATTTGGATAAAACTTAATTCTGAAGGTCACTGTTTGAATTTGTCTTTGTATATTCTCAGGCACATACCCCATAGCTGGGGGTGAATTTGTATAAAACTTAATTTTAAAGGGCCATCTATCTATCTATTGCCAGATGCCCTTAATCCCCTGTGCCAAGCAAAAATTGCTAACATAAATTGGTGGATAAAGTGATGATATAAATCAAGTTTGATGGTGTGTGTGTGTATCTATGTTTGCGTGTGTGTGTGTAGTAACGGCATGTCAATCTGTTTGTATTCCCTTTGCAGTTCCTTACCTTTGAAATCTACAAGCAGTTATTTGGCAGCTCTACGCCCACAGTAAGTACAGTAGAGATATGTAATTTATTGCACAGTTAGATGTAGACCTTTAACCCCTTCAGCACAATGACGTACTTTTTAACATATTCTGGTTACCATTAGATGATATTCTTCAATTTATGATCTACCTCTAGGACTCAAAGGGATAAATACAATATTGATAAACCCTCTGAATAACATAGGTCCTTCTTAAGATGTATAAAATAATCTAATATTAAGGAACACCCTGTTCTTACATTAATCCTCCATTACAAACCCCAATGCACTAGAATAAACTAATGAAAGCATATGATCCTCCCGGGATTCGAACTTGGGACATCACACCCAGAACATAAGCATTTAATCCATTACACCACCAAAACAGTTAGCCAGAAAAATAAGGTAAACAGCATCATTTTACTGAAGGAGTTAACTCCGTAACATGTCACTAAATTTCATTTTTCTCGGGCTGTAATTAAACGACTTTATGCAACTTAACATTATCTGATCTAACTTCATGTGGGTTATTATGATATTATGTTTAATTTCTATTGAGAATTATGTTTGCCCTTCTCTGTGCAGTGTTTCCTGCGTCTCAATGTGTGCCGGGCCCAACTAAACTATTTAATATACTCCAAGGTAGACGGACTATTCCTTATACTTTACAATACAATTTACTGTAGTATGGGCCTACTACTAAAGCCACACTATTATTCTATTCGTTATGACCAGTCTAGAAATATAGCACCCAACCTCTCATAACTCGTAAAGGACTTCAGATATCAACTTGATATTTCTACTATTTGGGGAGAGTCAACTAATCAATAGGTGTGGAAATATACAGCTGGTTTACTTCAGTAGAAAAAAAAATATTGTCCTTGAGTTATGAGAGGCTAGGGGATCACAATTTGACTCTAACGAACCTTGAATTTCGCTCCCTAACTCTCAACTTTGAGGGGACACTTGTTATAGGCAGCTTTGCCTTTTGTCTCCTTCATAAACATAGAAAACAAAATTATAGATATGTTATAATGAGTAGGTTATAGTTCTATACCAGTACGCAGTCTTGTTTTCTGTCATCTCTATCACATAAAACAGACATTAAATATTATAGGATTAGAAGCCACAAAATAAGTGTCATAATTATTTAACTCGTCAGTTATGTGCTTTGTATTTTTAGATTAAGATTTAATTTACTGATGTGTAAATAGGTAATATTGTATACTCTTTCTCTGTTTCTCAGACGTTCTTCCTAGCAGGTCTTGGTTCTGGAACAACCGAGGCCATATTGGTGAACCCGTTTGAAGTGGTCAAGGTGGCACAACAAGCTAACAGGTGTGTTCTACAACAAAAACAATCAATTTCCGTCCTCAATTTCCAGAAAATTAATATTTTCAGACAAAGTACCGTATGGTACAGTATTCAGTTTGAGCTTTACCTCTCTTCCAAATAAACTTCAAATATCTTGCAATAGTTTTCATTCAATACATACATTAACCTCTTTCAGACTGTATAAAAGACTTAGGTATACATTGTCCCAGTACTGTACCTGACATATTGTTAGGACTATCATCCCAATCTTACAAACAAATTCTACAAGACTGAGGTAAAATTCTGAAAAACGGGTGTTGGCACACTTTTGGAAATTTTGCACTTCTCAAATGAGAGGGATCTTATTATATATGTCAATCTCATACTGTCTGATTTTACCATTTTTACCATTATTATTGTCCTACATTCCGTGGGAACCACCAAGCTTAGCTTAGGGTGGAGAAAGCCAACATTGGGGATGTATCTCTGTAGTTTGTTGATATATTATGCTACCTGGGTGTCATGATCAGTGAAGTAAGATTCAGAAGTAGGTAGAAGAATTTCAGAGTTATTTTCTCTATTGACGATGAGAAATCTCTCTCAGCATTAAGGTGAGGCTGTATGCTGCATACCTGAGTAATGTGTTGCTTTATGATGCTGCATGTAGACAGTCAGTGAGGATGACAACCAAAGCCTTGAGCAGGGTGAGATGGGGGGTGACCAGTAGCGACATTGGTAGAGCGCTCGGTTTCTAACCGGGAGGACCGAGTTCGATTCTCGGCTGGTGGAGATCGTTTGGGCAATCTCTTCACACCCCTTGCCTCTGTTTCACCTGACAGTAAAATAGGTTACGCGGCAGGGTGAAAAGGGGTCTTCGGATCCTCCGGCCCTTCAACCCATAAATAAATAAAAAAAAAGAAGGGTGAGATGGATGTATAATACCACAGTGAGAGAGACACCAGCAAGAGTAGAGTTAAGTGAGTTATTTGGTACTGTATAGAGTATATCAGTGTGTTGATGCATACTGGCAGAATGCAATGGTTCAGCCATGTGGAGAGCATGGGTTAGGGTTGTTAGAAGTATGTACAGGCCTCGCTCACTATCTGATGCCCCAATTTACAATATTATTATAGGTTTTTAGGTGTTTGGGTTTGGGTTTTGGCTGGTCCGAGAATGCATCCCCATTTACCCCATTAATTTTATTGTTCGCTATACAATTTTTCTATCTAAGATTGGGTTTTAACTTGTAAGGAACGTAACCCAATCATAAATCGAGGAAAACCTGTACAGTACACGGTCAAAAGGCTGACAATGGGAAGACCTGGTATGAGGTCCTGAGAAATTATCTCAAGGTTAGGGACTGGACCAGGATGCTGCAGGGGACCATGCAGCAGGAAAACCAACTATCAGGTTATCAAGGCAAACCCATGCAAAATATGGAATTGTTGTTCAATCGATACTGATGAGGATTCTGAGATAGCCTTCCTAAACTGATTAAAATTGTTTAATGTTAGCCAGACTACAGTATAATGAAAACAATACATCATACTAAAAGGGATATTATTATATTGGTTCACCAGATCCCAGCACCAGGTGTCCCCCGGAACGTGGGCAGTGGCTCGTGAGATTATAAAGACCCAGGGTTTTGGTTTGCGTGGCATTAACAAGGGAGTCACAGCAACCATCGGCAGGAATGGTCTCTTTAACTGTGTCTACTTTGGTCTCTTCCACACTGTCAACACTCGCATCACACAGCCTAAGGTATTGTATCTTTGTTTATCATAATTTTTAATGACTGATAGGCCCCATTGGCTCTTGATTATATTTTGTTATTATGATATGTTATTTTATGAACCTGTCAATCTGTCAAAATCTTCCCTGAAGAACACAAGAACATATCAGTAAAAATCAACTAACTACCAGTGGGGATTTTAACTTGGTATATCAGATGAGATCCCAGGGTGTTACCTCTCCTCTACACTGGCTTAAAATATCTCATAACCTTGAAGCTACTGCTGCATTAGGACTTAATATATTATAGGCCTAATGTAAAACTTGCAAAATAAACAAACCAAAACTGGGACGACACAAGATAAACGCAGAAGAACTAATCAAAGTCGCTATGTGGAAATAACGCTTAATAAAATTAAATTTTGAAATAAAAGAACACAATCCACCACATAGACTGTACATCAGTACATGTGCAAGTCAATCTGATTTCCAAGCAAACTAATCGCACATATAACAATGCACTATCATCATGTTCAAGGAATTAGTCAATTTGGGAAGTCCGGGATGTTCTGGTAAATTTGACTAAGTTCTGTATGATACAAATAGTTTTACCCATAGATCTTACCAAGTATGTACGGAACAATTAAATCGATCCCTGTTGCAGTAGTTAATCTTCCATGGAAGCACACCATAGTGTGAGATCTTTTAATCTAGTTTACTATACAGTACTGTACCACAGAACCGCGCTTCGTGTGGAGCACTCGGTCTTTAAATTTGTGTATATATATGTGATATCCTGTGGTCTCGTCTGATAGTAACTGATGGATTATGTCCTATCCTAGTGTTAATAGATATAATTTTTTGCCCCTTTGATTCACATATAACTCTGATAAATTGCTAGAATATATTTAATATGGCATCACCGTACTGGAAGACCATCTGCTTCAATTTTGCCACCAAGACACCAGAAATATCAATAGAATCTTTAGAAGTTATGACTTGTTATATTTGCTAACCAACTATTACATTTTTACAACCAACACAGGTAAAATGGCAACAGAACCTGCAGAAGTTTTTCATTGGTCTAGTGGCGGGCGTTTTGGGCTGTCTGGTAAACATTCCCTTCGACGTGGCCAAGAGTCGTATTCAGGGCCCCCAACCAGTAAAGGGAGAAGTCAAGTACAGAGGTACCTTCGCTTCTATTGCCATCGTCTACAGTGAAGAAGGGTAAGAATGATGGAAGATAGTTGGTGTGGATAGAAGTTAATTAGTTTGGTAAATTGGTAAATCAGCTGACAAGGAAAAATTACCATCCCTAAATCACTGACTCCAGACTGCCCTAAAATTTGTCCCCAGCACCTTCACCCAATTGTTAGTACTGTACAAGGGAAAGGATCCAGTTGCATGGGAGCATCCCACCAGAACCAGCCACAGGGACGCACCCTGTGCATGTACACGGCACTACGGCTGGCCTGATAATATGTGCCTACTGATAGGACAGCCTTCTGTCACGCTGCCACCAAGTTTGGGCCATCGTAATTTTAGGCGGGGAGTGCCAGTCTGGAAATATACTATGCTCTGTTTAGGCTACTTAGATTAGATATTGTTTTGGATAGATATTGTTTAATAATTTTAGAGGTAAAGTATTGGATAGGTTGAAGTTACATTAGATTTGCATAGGAAAGATTAGATAAGATTAAAGTTAGGTTAGATTATAGTTATAATTAAGGATTACCTACTGATAGTGACTGTCCCTACAAATCAATCGCCCTAACCCTGTGACCTCCACCCCACCCCTATGACAGGCTCCGCGCCTTGTACGAAGGTCTGAGGCCGTTTGTGTAACATCCTAATAGTACAGTACTGTTAACCTTTTTGCACATAATGACCCGATTTGCACCCTTTCTGAGATACTTAACCTCGAACGACTATCTATCTATTTACTCAGGCCCAATCCCCACTTTTCCTTTTTTTTTTGGGGGGGGGGGGGCCTTAAGACAGAGCAAGAATAGGGACAACAGAAAACAATGAACACACAAAAACAAAATACAAATTCACACACATCTAGGTCATCCAGGAGAAGACCCAGAGACCAGGGTCACCAAGGCCCCTCCAGCACTTCCCCGGCCCCCGACCACCCGGAGAGGTTCCGATCTCGGCAGGCAGATATGCAGCGGAGCCGAAGCCGCAAACCCATAAGACAGAGCAAGAATAGGGACAACAGAAAACAATGAACACAAAAACAAAATACAAATTCACACACATCTATTGTATGTCATCCAGGAGAAGACCCAGAGACCAGGATCACCAAGGTCCCTCCAGCACTTCCCCGGCCCCCGACCACCCAGAGAGGTTCCGATCTCGGCAGGCAGATATGCAGCGGAGCCGAAGCCACAAGCCCGCCCACCACACTTCCAGGTGCACCCTTCATATAAATCATCTCCCCGGGCCAGGCGCCTGATGGACTATTATTTAGTCCAACTTGCGCCCGACCCCTTCCCCCAAATGACCACGTGTTCACTCATCTATTCACAAGCATTCTCCATTCATTCCTGTTTATTATTAGGAACGTCTACCATTTAAAAAGCTACAGACTCTCTCGACTAATCCATTTAGTTACCGTATATCCTTCCTAAGCTTCACAAAATTTCTCTAAATGCAACTAATTACAGTATAATGTAAAACTTGCAAAATCTATCTATCTATCTATTGCCTGACGCCGTGATCCCCGAAGGGGTGGCCACGAACGAACCGCCCCCATGCACCTCTGTCCCCAGTCAGTCGACGCCCCTCCCCCCAACCAGCACCGCCTTCGTTCATGTACTTCCTCACTCCATCCTTCCACCTCTCATTCGGTCTACCTCTCCCTCTCTGTCCCTCCACCTCGCTCTCGTACACCCTCTTAGTCATTCTCTCGCTTTCCATATGGCCGAACCATCTCAAGTTGTTCCTTGCAAAATAAACAAACCAAAATGTATAGGAACACAGTAAAAAGACAAAATAACTAATCAAAATTGCTATGTGGAAACAACGCTTAACCCGGGAACGGCGAGAAAGCTCTCAAGAGGTTTTACTGGGCGACGGCGGCAAAGCTCTTTACCCTTCCTACCCGGTCTGCCTTAGGTAAGGACAGCACGAAAGAAGGGCCGCTACCCGGTATGCCTTATCTAAGGCATGAGCTTAATAGCCTAATTAAGCTTGGTCCGAACGCCGTGCGTACGACGTATGTCAACAAACCCAAGCGTTCGTCACCGCACCTCCGAAAACAAGAAGGAGAAGACTCCTCAATGTTATTGTTCTGACGTCATGACGAAATTAGTGTCTAAAAAGCCCCCATATTGGCAACATCTCTGCAATATTGGCTCCACTGAAATCGTCATCACAACTGAACCAGTTGACTTACAGAGCTCTACTCAATGCCAAAATACAGATTGAAAACCGCACTATGATTATAGATGAGTGGGAAAGTTCTAGCAGTGAAAATAAACATAAATACGGTAGCCTAGGCCTAGACGTTTTTCAGCCATATCGCCCGGGTAGGGGCGACCGTCATTGGGTAAGACAGCCCGGGGAGGAAGGGTTAAGAGGGAAGGCCTAAAAAAAAAAAAAATTTAAAGGCCCCAGTAGCAATTTTTTTTTTTTTTTTTTTTTTTTTTTTTTTTTTTAATTCCCCATACCTCATATCACTCCTCCACATCCCCTCCTTTCCCCCCCCCCCCCCTTCAATTATCACCTATTTTCCCTGTTATTCCCTAATTCACTGGTATATTTTCGTGCTAACATTAGAAAGCTGGTTGGAGGCTGTGGTTATGTGCCTAGCGAGTGTGCTGGAAGAGGTAGACTGTGGGGTGGGACTTTCAGTCAAGCTCCAGAGCTCACGAAGTGAGGGGCTGCCTCACTCAGCTCCACATTTCATGAATGGGCCGCTCCATGTTTATTTGCGATTTTGACCAGAAAAATTATATTCCCACTTGTTTTATTGTTACAGGTTACTATCTTCATAGTGAAGGTAAAATAGGCGCATATGAATAAGTAATAACGATATTTATCGTAAAATGACGATTATAGGCAGGAATGAAGCCTAATATTGCCGCCCAGAACTGTGGTGTTCACTACACACAGCTCGTTTTTTATAGGTTAAGTAAAATAATAATTTATAAATAAAAGAACACAATCCACCACATAGGGCGCACATTACTACATGAGCAAGTTGATCTGTTTCCCAAGCAAACTAATCGCACACATAACAACGCACTATTAAAATAAGTAAAACATGACGTCACCGGTACTGAAGGGGTTAAAAGCCTTTGTGACCATCATGGGTGTTTAAAAACCTTTACTGTAGTTCAACCTCTGCAGAACTTGTCTTTAGGCGAGCTGTGGGTAGAAAATTCATTTTGGAAAGGTAGTTATGAGATTAAGAGAATTCGATTTCTGAATGCTAAACGGCTACCTCTGGTGCATGAAAAGGTTAATATCCTTTTCATTATTTTTCATGTGTTATCATCTAGGTATTCGGCAAACTACAGTTTTAGCAGCCTATACAAATAAATCGGCCTAACCATGTGATCCCTTTGTAACAGGTTCCGAGCCCTATACAAAGGTCTGGTGCCCAAGGTGTTGCGGCTGGGTCCTGGTGCCGGTATTATGATGATAGTGTACGAGAACGTCCACAACTACCTCATGCAACGCTTCCCCGACCACGACTGAGACCACACCACCCGATGCCTTTCTGTGGGTTCCAGTGCTATTAGGAAGTGTTGCCTGCTTTTGAAGGCATCTTTCTCTGTTTTCTCTTTTTTTTTTTTCCGTCTATATTTCTCTATATTTTTTTTATTTTGCTTTTTCTCCTTTCTCAATTCCTTTCTGGGTCTCCTTTCATATTTCTTTTCTCTTGTTTTCCTTTCTCCCTCACCAATATTACAAGTCATTAGTTTTGTCCATAAATTTGTTACCACTTGAACGATATTAATGGCTAAGACAAGAGTGTATGTGGATATGAGATATGTACAGTACAGTCGCACATAGAAGTCCTGTCCTACCTCCATAATTTGAACACTGATTATCTGTTTAGGACAAAAGAATACAGTTTTCCTCTAATGCACATTACATTTTTTTATATATTTATATAGTAAAGAATAAAATAGACTAGCATATATGATTTTTTTTTTTTTATATATACAGTATATATATATATATACCGGTATATAGTTTAAGTTTTTTAATTGTTTTGTTTTAGTGTATTTAAGATCATATCTATATTGTTGAGACTTACAGGCTGTAGGGGGTTGAGTGTTCTGTATGGTAGCACTAATAAGTCATGTCTAAGCTGTCATTAAGTTTGATTCTCTCTGTGCTGTCAGATGTTCAATAGGGTGGGTAAGTGTAGGAACATGTTTGTATATCTCACTCGAAATGAAGTACTTATGTTTAGATATTACTGATACCAAATATTGATCAAAATATACTTGGTGCCGAGACATCAGCTATTTTGCCGACTGTACACTGGCACAATGAAGGTTACCCTGTAGTTTGGTGGATTATCTAAACCCCCTCTGGGCCGGTTGAGTTTGTGGGTTGGATGCCTACATATTAATCCCTATACCCTGTTCATGATAAGTAGGCCAAAAAAGGACTTCAGTGATCAAGCTGTCATTTCTACCAGTGTGAGAGAGTCGACCAGTAAATTGATATGGATATTTACAGCTCATTTGCTCTAGCCTTTTTTGAGTGACAGAAGTTAGGGTGTCACAATTTCTAGCCTACTTATAATGAATGAACTATAGTCCACAACAAATATGAATAACCATATCAAGGGAGCAAATTAAAGGTAAGCTGTGAAGGTGGGATAAGTTTTGAGGGGGAATGTTAACCCTTTCGAGCACAAGTACGTGATTTGCACACTTTCTGGGATACTTAAAAGCCTTTGTGACCATCAGGGGTGTTTAGAAACCTTTAGTTTAGCTACTTCAACCTCAGCAGTTGTCTTTGAGTGAGCTGTGGGCAGAAAACTAATTTTGGAGAGGTAATTATGAGATTAAGAAAATTATATTTTTGCATGAAAGGATAAACTTTTATTTTTTAAGTGAGATACAAATTTTATGTGTGGTAATACAATGTTTAAGTTTAATAGAATATATATTTTTAGTTAAAATTAAAGTTAGACTAGAAAAATATATGTAATTTCTATCAGTTGTTCTTGTTCTTGTTGTTGTTGTTCCCCAAGCTGCCTGGCCGAACAGCCCCAAGTCCCCGAGCAAGGCCAAGGCCATAACCGAGCGCCCCCACAGAACCCTCCCTGCCGACCACAATAAAACCTGGGTGACCGAAGCCACTCCATGGCGGGGAGCTGAGGAGGGTGTGGAAACGCCCGGGAAACCAAAGCCCCACCCAGGGCCCTGTGCCCCTCAGCAATTATGAAGAGAAAGTTGAGGGGCAAAGGAAAAATGTGACGCTTTGGCTTTCAATCTTGGTAGATTGGGAGGTCAATCCACGGAAGAGACGCCGTCACTTGAGATCTAGAAAATATATAAGTAAAAGGAACAGTCAGAGTAAGCTATGGGTATGGCAGAGATCGCTCAGTTCTCACTCTGATAGACCAGCCCATCACCACATGACTAGAACCCAATCCTCTCAGCATCAGCTAGGAAAGGCCCTAGAAAGCCGCCTTTGGCGGGGGGATAGCTCCCCTATTTCAACCCCTTTCGGGGTTGGGCACCCGCTCAGTATCAGTATCAGTATTTGCTCTATGCTATAACATTATGCATATAAATGTTTTTTCTTACAATGTACTGTACTGTACTCTTTTAAAATTAAGTTGGCACCAAATCCTCACCTAAGTATGTTTATGAATGAACATAATAATAATCTTGATAACAATAATAATACAGTCAATCCTCTGATTGCGCGATAATATGGGTGACGTAAGGCCTCGCTTAAAATGAACCACAGTAGTGTAATTGAAACGACTTACCTTATGGGATTAATTACTTATGGGCGGCACCCTCTTCCGAACCCTCTTATTTACACCATCTATGTATGTTTCCTGGGACAAATTTTAGTGGTTATGGAACATATAAATATCCTAACAGTTGGAAAATAAATTATAGGATGTCATATTCACCTCATATGAAGAGTAGAAAGGCTTGCTTGGCTTGAAGGGGAGTTCCGAGGCAAAACTAGGCGACTTAATATATTTTCCCTTGTGTGAGGGATGGGGGCTATAATAAGTGGATTTTTTTACGGATTTCCTACACTTTCCATCCCCAATTCTTGTAAATGGGAGCACCCTCGCATACATGGAATCTGTCAGGTTGTGGACCCCCTCCTTCGTGTAAGTGTAGGATTGCACAAATGGATCTGGCGTAAGTGGAGCATTGACTGTAATTATAATATTGATAATGTGATTCTGGTACTATATACAGTATCTCAATCATGATCATCTTGTAAGTGAGACATGGACAGCAAGTGACGAGGATCTCTCCAAACTGAGAGCTGTGGTGATAAGTTGTTTTCAGAATGGCAGCTGGTGTGAACAGGCTAGATGGAAAAATTAATAGGGAAATGTATGAGTCTTTTGGAATGAAAGAGCATGCTTTGGGCATAGAATATGAAGTAACTGAGCTAAGAAAGTGAAGGACTTTGAGATGGTTCGGTCATGTTCAAGAATGGATGAGGACAGAATGCCAAGAAAGAAACATGAAAATCAGGAGAATGGAAGCCTTCCATTTTCCTTACTTCCATAATACTGTAGTTGAAGTGGAAAACCATTCCTTGAACGTGACGATAGTGCATTGTTATATGTCCGATTAGTTTGCTTGGGAACCAGATTAACGTGCTCATGTAGTGATGTACACTCTATGTGGAGGATTGTGTTCTTTTATTTATTTATTTTTTTTTATTAAGCGTTATTTCCACATAGCGATTTTGATTAGTTCCTTTGCGTTTATCTTGTGGCGTCCTAGTTTTGGTTTGTTTATTTTGCAAGTTTTACATTATAATTATAATGTACTGAAGGATAGTTCCACTTAGTGGGAGAGGTATTGTTGTAGAGGCAAAGGAAGTACAGTATGTCTAGACAAAGTAGCCTGGAGGCATTTCTGCAATGGCCATCCATTAGTGGGGGTTTCCCAGAAGGAAGCAAGGAGTTAGAGATGATGATGATTATCATCATCATCATCATCATCATCATCATCATCTGCGAAGATAATTGTGGTTTTAGGTGCCAAGTTAATTTGAAGAATATAACATCTTACTGGAAAACACAACAAACATAGGATTATTATACTTCCTGACCCTTTGAGGTTTATTATACTTCCTGACCCTTTGAGGTTTATTATACTTCCTGACCCTTTGAGGTTTATTATACTTCCTGACCCTTTGAGGTTTATTATACTTCCTGACCCTTTGAGGTTTATTATACTTCCTGACCCTTTGAGGTTTATTATACTTCCTGACCCTTTGAGGTTTATTATACTTCCTGACCCTTTGAGGTTTATTATACTTCCTGACCCTTTGAGGTTTATTTTCTTAACTAATGTTTATCACTAATTATTACTATGTTGGCAGTTGTAACAGTGCAATATTGTATCTAATTTAATGTAATCATTCTTTTAAGCCTTTCTGCCTATTTCATCATCATCATCATCTGCATCTGATGCTGGATAATATTAAACAGTTGTATTATTTTTCAAATTTTATAGTAGTTAGTCTCTTTTGTAATTGCAAGATAAGGATATATAAAATATCCCGATAGATATCAGAAATTCTCAATTGGATGATGATGCAAGTTTAATAAGTACGGTAAGTAGAGAGTAGACCTCTATGGCTGAAAGTCATATATAGTAAGTTTTATATAGTTTTATATTATTGTTTTGCTTGTGTATATATTCCCAATAATTTTATAAAAGACATTACACTGCCATGGATTAAAATTAATATTTTTAGCTTAGGAATGACCTCTTATATATAGTCTATTCATTATAATTAGGTAACAAATCTTACACTAACCTCTATAATTAAAACACAACTAGAGTAATCAAGTTAATATTTCTACCATTTGGGAAGAGTCAGCCAGGGAATAGGTGTGGAAATTCACTGCCCATTTGCTCTAGCCCGATTTGTGTTGCAGATGTTAAGGGTCACAATTTCTGTCCTACTTATAATGAATGGAGTATAGTAAAGAGGTGAAGGAGAGGTCATTGGTTTTTCTCTGGTCCACCTTCTTCCTCATTTTTAGCCCCATTAGTTTTCAGATTTTATGAGGTTTGGACCATTATTTTGGCGATTTTAAGCCCTTTCACCCCATTTTTTTTGTCAATGTTAAGACTGTTCGTATAATTAAATGAATACATGCAAAAATCGCCCAAAAAGTGAACCATCCCCCCCTTAACCCGGGAACTGCTGGGAGACTCTTAAGAGTTCCCCCGGCGGACTGCTGGGAGACTCTTAAGAGTGAGTGAAAACAAAAATCAACTTTTGACATCGAAAAAAAAATATTTTGCTTATTTTTATTTTTTTATTTTTTTATTTTTGTTTGGCCCCTGGGCCATGCAAAATCTCAGTTCTCTACCTCCCCTCCTTCCCCACTTTCCTCCTCTCCTTCAGTTATCACCTATTTTCCCTGTTATTCCCTTATTCTGAGGTATATTTTCGTGCTAACATTAGCGAGTTGCAAGCAGGGTGTTGTCATCACTGATGGCAAGCGAGTGCAAGAGAGAGAGAGAGAGTATCGATCGACTGTGTCTCAGTGGCCTTGGGGGAAATTGGCGGGAAAGCAGCTTGCCTCACCCATACATTATACAACTCGCGGGCTATATCTCCGATTTTGACCATCCAAACGCTGTTTTCACTCGTTTTATTGTTGTTTCAGGTTAATACCTTTATAATCAACCCATAATAGGCGCATATGGATAAGTATTAATGCTATTAATGGTACAATGAATATTTTAGTGACGGAAACACCTCAAATACGTCAGCACAGGGGGACGTTTCCAATTACCCCCATGCGCACTTGTTAGGTTAAGAATATAGCCAATAGCGTAATTATCTTCCACTTATCTCTGAAGATGAGTGGGTGTTGCCATAGGTAATGGGTATTTGAACGCAGCTTTTACTGTATAATCTGCTTATACAGTATTGTTTTTTATTTTTTTTTATATTACATTCAAAATATGCTTTGTTGGATGTATGAAGATCAATGTTTAATTCATGCACAACTTACTATGTATCTGCACATTTCTATATTAATCCATGTTATCTATATAATGTATAGTATATTTTGATCAAATACAGTATTTCAAATATCTATAGAGTTGTTGTTGTTGTTGTTGTTCCCCAAGCTGCCTGGCCGAACAGCCCCAAGGCCCCGAGTAAGGCCAAGGCCATAAACGAGCATATAGTACTGTATACTTAATAGAAGATGTATTAACATATTGTTCTAGGAGCTGAGATGTACCCCCGTACTTTGTGCGGGGTGAAGAGTAGTCCCGAGATTCTGAGAGGGATGCACTATGATAATATACTCGTAAACCTCAGTAGCCAGAGAAAGAGAGAAGAAGAAAAAAAAAAGCCTGTGACCCCCCTTAACCCTATTTGGTCCGAGGGAGGTATTTTTGGGACTCTCCTGTTCCACTCGATTAGTTTGGAAATTTTAAGACGTTTCACCTCATTATTGTGGCGATAATAAGATGCTTCACCCCATTCAGGTGTCAATTTTTTATCTGGGCGGGTTACAGCGAGCTTGGAACTTAGAAGAAATCCGCCTTTGGCTTGGACATTTGTCTTATCGAAAAATGTACAAACTTATCTTGAAGGGAATCTGAATGGGCATTATCTGTTGCCAGAGATACCTTGATCCACGAGGGGGTTGGCAATTTGGTTTAACTCTAGCTTAGTTACAGGGGAGGGTTGCTATAGTCTATTCGCTGTAAGTAGGCGAGAAATCATGACCTCTAACCTCTCTAACTCAAAAACGACTATAGTAATCGAGCTAATATTTCTACCATTTGGGAAGAGTCAGTCAAGGAATAGATGTGGAAATTTACAGCCAATTTGCTCTAGCCCATTTTGAGTTTCGGAGGATAGAGTTCATGATTTCTCGCCTACTTACAGCGAACAGACTAAAGTCAAACAGCCCATTGTTGTGTACAGTACAGTGTGAGGGGTTGCATGTGGTGTGTTATAGTACTGTTGGAATGGTTGTGTTTGTGGATGTTGTCAGTATCCAGTGTAATCAATTTGATCATGCTGATCAGGTGCTATTATTCACATTGTTAATGCAACACTGGTCTACTATCTACTGCATCTCTGATGTCTGTCATTGCAAAGAGGGGTTGGGAGGCCATGAGGGTGAGTATCGAATACAACCAGGCAAGGAACACACATTAGCAGAGGACCTGTTCAAAATCCACAAGATAAAATCAATAATTAATACATGCATGCATGACCAACAAGTGTGCATATTTGAGTCCAAGTCAGCCAAAGGTGATTGTGGAAACAAAGGGTTATCCCCAACTGCAACACAACTGTTATGGGAGTCCCTGGCTCCAGTACCACATTACCACCTCCAGGGACCCTAATGACACTGCTCCTAAATAGAGAACCATATATCCTTACTGACGCCTCAAACTGTATTGTCAACCATCTGTATGTGATGCTGAAAAGTGTAACTGGTCATTGACCCGATACACTTTCCAGCAAAGATGCATTCTCTGACCAACAAATTGGCCACAGAATATGAGTGATGGACATCTCCACCTACCAACCAGGAAGTAGGTGAAGAGATTTACAGCTTGTTTGCTATAGGCCATTTAGAGTTACAAGAGGTTAAGGGTAAACAAAATCAATAGTAAAGTACTGTAACCTAGTCTAAAAGGTTTTTCTGTAACTATTTTCGCACAAACACAATAGTAGTACAGATGCACTATTTTTGTACTTTTATTCTGATTTTGCCCATGTTAACAGTGTAATGTGATCAAAGGCCTATTGTATGAGATGGTACTGCATATGTAGGCTAATGTAATATATAATTTTCTCAAAATCAATTGTGTATCTTTGAATGCATTTTTCTTAAATATATTCTGACAGCATTTTGAACATGGGTTATCATCATCTAATCATCTAATGCCTTGCCGCATCCATAAAAATACTACGAAAATATTCCACATAACACAACAGTTTGAGGCCCCACTGGCAAACGTCCTTCCAGGAAAGGCCACCCACAGGTAACTAGATGCTTACTCAAAGGACAGGCACTAAAAGCAGACTCACCCATGTCACTATACATACAGAGTCTAACACAAAGATGGTTATCAAAGACCCAAAGTAGAGTCACCTGTGGCACCTATCCGCACTCCACTAGCCTCGGTAATGCCTTTTTTTTTTTTTTTTTTTCTTTGTGAGTGAGGGAGACAAAAGGCAGAACTGCCTGTAGCGGGTGCCTCCCCCAAAGTTGAAAGTGTGACAGGGCCAAAATCAAGGGACGTTCGAGGCCAAAATGTCTGGACACCTGGAGTTTAAAGCAATTTAAGTCATAGGAGGAGGGAAAGACTGATTCTGGGAGAGAGTTCCAGAGCTCAGCTGTTGAATAAAAGAAAGACAGAGTAACGTTTCACTCTTGGGTTGGTTAGTTGCACAGAGTAGGGGTGGGATTATGTTCCCAAGACGGGTACCATGTACCCTACGTAGAGGAGGTGGTATACACTGGGAGAGCTCTGAGGAGCAATGATTATTGTAGTAGCGAGAGAGATGCAACATTGCGGCGAAGAGAGAGAGTTTGCAGCGAGTTGGTGAGTGGGCGGGAATTAATGATACGAAAGGCCTTCCTTTCTACTTTGTCTAGAAGTGTGGTGTGAGAGGATCTTCCCCACACATGTGAACAATTAATACTCGATACAAGGACGCACTGTGCCCCTATACAGAGCAAGAAGCTGTGCAGGGGTAAAGAACCCCTTGAGGCGGTTGAACACACCCAACTTATGGGAGGCTGTCTTAGCAAGACTGGTAATATGGTCCTTCCAAGTGAGAGCAGAAGAAAAAGAGACACCAAGAATATTGAGGGAAGATAAAGGATTGATTTTTGTATTGTTGAAGAATAAGGGGTAGTCCTCTGAGAGTTCCGGACGGGTAAATATACTGTGTAGAAATTGGGTTTTGGAAGCATTAAAGGTAACAAGGTTTTCTCTGCCCCAATTGGAAATAGTAGTTAGATCAGAAGACAAGTGTTCTATGGCTTCATTACGTTTGTTTTTGAGGGATTACTGGCTGGGGCATTCTGGAAAACTAATCGAGTAGTGTAAGGTATAGTCGTCTGCGTATGAATGGATGGGACTGGAGGTACAGTTGAGAAGATCGTTTATGAAAATTAGAAAGAGAATAGGAGATAGGACAGAGTCCTGAGGAACACCGGAATTGATGGGATGAAGAAGTGAGCGATGGCCGTCCACAACCGCAGCTATGGAACGGCCGGAAAGGAAATTGGAGACAAAGGCACAGATGGAGGGATAGAAACCGAAGGAGGGTAGTTTAGAAATTAAAGATTTGTGCCAGACTGTATCGAAGGTCTTCGATATGTCTAGTGCAATAGAAAAGGTCTCGCCGAAGTCCTGAAAGGAGGATAACGAGAGATGAAAGCAACTGGACGATAGTTGGAGGGTTGAGAGCGGTCACCCTTCTTTGGGACAGGTTGAATGAGAGAAAACTTCCACCATGAAGGGAAGACATCAGGAGAATAATATATTAGGCATAAGTAGAAGAGAGAGAGGAATAGCACCGGAATCATCCAAGGTGGAGTTTGTAGCAAAAGTTTGAGCGAAGAGTTCAGCTTTGTCAGAGGAAGAAGTGATGGTTGTGCCATCAGAGTGGAATAGGGGCAGGAAAGACGAGGAAGAAAAATTGTTGGAGAGGATTTTGGCTAGATAGCCTATGCCAGAAAACTTGGGAAGAACTAGAGTTGGATAGTGCATTTATTATTGATGAAAGAGTGCTTGGCAAGTCGAAGAACATATTTGGCTTGATTCCGGGCAGAAACATAGGAAGAATGAGATTCTAGAGATTTAAGTCGTCAGTACCGTTTGAATGCTTCCTCCTTGTTGCGGACAGCAGTAGAACAAGCGTGAGTAAACCAAGATTTTTTTGCATTAGACTGAGAGAAAGAAAATGGAATGTAGGCTATGCTTCCATGCTTGAGAGGATTACCTCGGTAATGCGTTCAGCACTCTCCGAGGGTTCTCAACCACGGAATCAAAAGTCATTCCATGGGAAATAAAAGAAGTACTGCCGAAGAGCCTCCCAGTCGGCAGCGCCAAAGTGCACCGGCTGGGAGGATCGGGTGGCCATACCAGGACAGTGCCAATAGCAAAGCTTTATTGTATAGTAACGGCTGTTGGTCCACAAGTCTATACCGCCATCCCCGCTAATAGTCGCCTTGTACAACACGCAGTAGGATGTGTGGGGTATATATATTATTTCCCTCCACCATAAGATGAAGGCCCCCATACCCCCTGGAATCTTAGGCACGGTCAGCACATAAGTGCACTATGCCAACACCAGCAACAGTAATGACATGATGGGTCAGTGTTATGGCAGGACTATATTGTAGGAGACAGCGGTGATGGTTCGGACGGAAAGATGGTTCGGACAGTGTATTTCCTGAGAAACGTATGGGACCTAAGGCCCCGAGATTTTGCGTGAAACTGCGAGAGTTTGTCTACTTTCATCACGCGTGATTTGGTTCCTACATCAGCTACACTTTTTAATGCAGGTCCAATTTTATGTTTTTTTGCACTTCCTATGTAATATTTTCACTTTATATCGTAAGCTCTACCTCCATGAATATGTCAACCAGCGAAATATGCATTATTATGGTGAAACTATGTTGTATGCCGAAGATATTGCCGTAAATAACAAATGCTGAAGTCGCTTGTGTAAACGTTGAGCGTACCCATCGATTAACTATAAAGATTCGGGATCATTCGGACAGTTGAGGGTGGTGATGGTTCGGACCAGTCCGAACCATCCTTCCCACTAATTACCCAAAAATTACCTTATCAATTGATAACACTACTTCTTGTAAACATCTATATTATGAACACATAGTGAAACACAACTCTTAATATCCATCAGGGAATAATATATTTATATTTTATTATGCATTTATCTGTGCTAATACAATATAATATAAACTAAGTCAATTATGTAATTTATTTGAAGTAACATATAGTACTAATCCATACCTATAATATTGTTTATACAAATAGGGAGATCGTCAACTCTTTTAAGTATCTGGGCAGTGTGTTGAGTAAAGATGGGACTATGGATGAAGAGGTGCGGGAGAGGGTACAACAGGGGAAGAGGGTTGTAGGAACGCTAAAAGCAGTAACAAGAAATAGGGTGGTCAGTATGGAAGTGAAGAAGTCCTTGCATGACAGTGTGGTAATCCCGACACTGACTTACGGAAGCGAAGCATGGACGTTGGTTGAGAGACTCAGACCAAGAGTGAGAGCAGTGGAAATGAATTACTTAAGGAGTGCGTGCGGAGTTACATGGAGGGATAGACAGACTAATGAGGAAGTAAGAAGGAGGTGTGGTGTGGAGGTAGATGTGCTGGAAAGTGTGAAAAGGAACAACTTGAGATGGTTCGGCCATATGGAACGTATGGAAAGCGAGAGAATGACTAAGAGGGTGTACGAGAGCGAGGTGGAGGGACAGAGGGGGAGAGGTAGACCGAATATGAGGTGGAAGGATGGAGTGAGGAACTACATGAACGAAGGCGGTGCTGGTTGGGGGGAGGGGCGTCGACTGACTGGGGACAGAGGTGCATGGGGCGGTTCGTTCGTGGCCACCCCTTCGGGGATCACGGCGTCAGGCAATAGATAGATAGACAAATAAAGGTACTGTATGTTTATTTGATTTATGGATAATTCTGGTTAAGTATAATCCAGTTTGTTGTCAATATTATTTGTTTACAAATATGAAGAGGTTAATTTCGATTATGAAGTTTAATTTTGTATTTTAGCAAAATAAAATGTCTTTGAATCGATAAATTCTTGTTTTTAGCACATCCAACTCACATAATTTTAAGATTATGCCAATTAATATACGTGACCGAACCATCCCACCCTTCTGACCGAACCATCACCACTGATAGCGATGGTTCGGACGATTTAGAAACTTGTGTTTCGGGAACTATAGCTTAAAACTGAAAAGAGCTAAGGGTTTGAAATAATTAGGCTAACGAACCAAATAACGAAGCAACATTTTAACATCAACTAGATTATACTACTGCTTAAACCTGAATTTCTACAAATATTTAAAAAAAAAAAAACGTCCGAACCATCACCGCTCTCCCCTACTTTACATTCTAAAGGCCGCGTCATACAGAGGTCGACCGCGACCCGACAGTAACCCGAAGGCAATGACTTGCAAAAAAAAATCAAATGTTTGCGGTTCGAGTGTATTCGGCCCAATAATAGGGCGACATCGAGTATGATTCTGGTATGTTCGAGTCGTTCTAGTCATGCTCTGGTTATCACCCGAATGTTCGGATGAGTCGGCCAAAAGTTAGTGTATGCGTTAACTTTTGGGAAATCCTCGAGTTCGTTCGGGTCAAAAAACCGTTACAAAATCCTCGAGTCACCTTCGATTTACATTCGATTCATATTCGGCTTACATTCTACCATATTCTGATCGCATTCGACCTATTCGAGTCACTTTCGAGTAAATTTGTTTAACCCGATTCATACCAGAATTGATCGAACCTAAATCGAACCTAAGTGGACTTAGACCCGATGATGTAGACCGTAACCCGAAATAGACTCGATGCTCAGTGGAAAATGCCTACATAAACT
The DNA here is from genome assembly GCA_032716605.1 of Paralithodes platypus. NCBI lineage: Eukaryota > Metazoa > Arthropoda > Malacostraca > Decapoda > Lithodidae > Paralithodes > Paralithodes platypus. Next base: position 36,468,342 of record CM064511.1, read on the forward strand.
TGTTCGAAAGTCTACTGTTCTCGATGCTGACCCGAATTTTAGGATGATGACTGGATGGATACCCGAATACTACTAGAAAATGACTCGATGCATGTCCGACATTCCTAATTAGACTCGATGATTACTCGATCGTGATCCGAATGACTAAAATGTAAGTCGAAGGGTTATCGAAGCCAAGTCGAATCAAACCCGAACGCGAGTCGATGGGCGGAACCACGTGAAGCAGGCCCGTGTGTGGTTGGAGCGGCCCGAATTATCATACACTGCCACCCACGCACGGGCCCTATATATTAGCGGGTGGGAGGCATTCGCTCCATTCCACACCAGCACCCACCGCCCACCACGTCTCTCTCGCCCACCACGTCTCTCTCTCCAACTCTTGTCGCCAACATGCCCGGTAACTATGGTAAAGGAGGCAAGGCAGTGAAGAGGCCCCGCAAATTTACCATGGAGTCTGTGGACCTGTTTGCCACCCAGCAATCCCAAGATGAAAGCGAGGAGGAAGTAGAGGAGAGGCAGCACATCGACTCCAACCCTGTTTTCGACGATGAAAACCAAACCGAGGAAGCAGAGTCACAGTCTATTATTATAGTAAAGAAAGCCCATGTCCCTCACAAAAAGACCCACCCTATCGTGTCAACCGAAGGTGACAGTCCTTCGGAACAGGAAAGCGAGGATGATGACGCCACCCAAGATGACCTCACGCCACTCACCGAGCCACCTACGCAGACACCCACGACATACACCGAGACGCCTACCCAGACCACGCCGCCCATCAACCCAGTACAACCGATGCCGAAAAGGAGGAGGAGGACCTACGCCAGGCTCCCGGATGAGAAGGAGGTGGAAGTGGCCGAGTGGTATTCCGAGCAGGAGTTCCTGTACAACAGGAAAATGAGGGCCCACAAGGACAAAAACATGCGGGAAGAAAACACTCGCCACGAAGGCAAAGGAGCTCAACATTGAAGGTTGGTTGTCTGCGTTCTTATGATATAATAACCATTATGTTGAGTGATATTACTTACAAATACCAAACACATCTATGTTTCTGGAATAATTTACCTGTGCCATGCAAAGTGGATACATATTTATCATAAAGTTTGGCGTTAACATTGCTGGCGAATCTTGTTTTCGGAATTGAAATAAGTAGGTAATATTTGGAGTTAATAATAAATAATGTTTCGTGTGCAGTCTTGCATTGTACTTCCTCATATCAATGTGTGCAGTGTGGTTACCTGCCCAGGTGAACCATACTTATTCATGTTGACTGATAATAAATTCGGTTGTGATAATCTTTGTCTCCATACTATTTATATTTTGTACGTAAACACACCTATCTATCTATCTATCTATCTATTGCCTGACGCCGTGATCCCCGAAGGGGTGGCCACGAACGAACCGCCCCCATGCACCTCTGTCCCCAGTCAGTCGATGCCCCTCCCCCCAACCAGCACCGCCCTCGTTCATGTACTTCCTCACTCCATCCTTCCACCTCATATTCGGTCTACCTCTCCCTCTCTGTCCCTCCACCTCGCTCTCGTACACCCTCTTAGTCATTCTCTCGCTTTCCATACGTTCCATATGGCCGAACCATCTCAAGTTGTTCCTTTTCACACTTTCCAGCACATCTACCTCCACACCACACCTCCTTCTTACTTCCTCATTAGTCTGTCTATCCCTCCATGTAACTCCGCACGCACTCCTTAAGTAATTCATTTCCACTGCTCTCACTCTTGGTCTGAGTCTCAACCAACGTCCATGCTTCGCTTCCGTAAGTCAGTGTCGGGATTACCACACTGTCATGCAAGGACTTCTTCACTTCCATACTGACCACCCTATTTCTTGTTACTGCTTTTAGCGTTCCTACAACCCTCTTCCCCTGTTGTACCCTCTCCCGCACTTCTTCATCCATAGTCCCATCTTTACTCAACACACTGCCCAGATACTTAAAAGAGTTGACGATCTCCATAGCCTGACCGTTCAGCTTCACCTGACACTGTGACTTCACCCCTATCGAAGACCATAACCTTGCTCTTCCCCGTATTTACCTTCAAATTCCGTTTTTCGCACACTGTTCCAAACTCATTTACCAGGCCCTGCAACTCCCATTCATTATCACTCATCAGAACTGTATCATCCGCAAACAGCAGTATAGGTAGCTTCCACTCAATTCCCTCCCTTTTCAGCGATACACCAACATCCACTGCTCTTGATAGTATTTCTTTCATGACTCCATGAAATATATATTATATAAATATATAATATATATTATTTAAATTTTTCAGTGGAAGCACTCAACAAATGGATGGAAGGGATGAGGACCAGGTACGGGAAGCTTGACAAGATTCCTGTGTCTGGTTCAGGTGTGGTCCAGCTGACGGAGAGAGACGCCTGGATTAAGACTCACTTCGCGTTCCTCAAACCCCATCTTGTTAAGTTGCCCACCAGAAAGAGCAAGGTACGTTTATCAAGTCTATTGCAATTTTATTTCTACTCAAAAATAAATGTTAAAGGTATACATAAATATCTTGGTGCTGTTCAACATAAGATTTAATAAACATAAGTGACATAAATGTTTCACCATTATTGTTGGATGTTGTAAATAGAATAAAATCGAATATTAATATTGTCTAACATGTATAATACTTATTTTAATTTTTTCTATGTATAAATAATAAGCTGCCCCCACATTATTGTGAATATTTATTGCTATGTAAAAGTGACCAAATTAAATAACCATTGATATTACATTATATATATATATATATATATATATATATATATATATATATATATATATATATATATATATATATATGAGTGTTGCTAGATAATTATTTACTTTATATATTGATGTTCAACACTCATAAACTAATAACCTGATACATTCCACAGCTCTACAAGACAACGACTGTGGAGGAGGATATGGCTGACGACGTCGAACCGGAAGGGGAGGACGGGCCAGTCAACTCCCACTCCAACCCAAACCACTGCTACCCAGGACACCGCGACCGGGAGCTCAGCCGTGGTGGCAACTCCCGGGTCATCTGGGTCCGGTGCCACCACCAGCCAGGCGCCAGCCGCCCCACCCGACCTGTATGACAAGGTAAATATCATTATTATGTATCCAATGTTAACATGCCATCATAATTGAATCTCTCCACTCGTAAACACATACACCCACCTAGGAGATACCATCTCTGCCGGTGGTGGGGCCGAGGCTGCCACTGTTGCTAGAATTAGGTGTGGCTGGGGGAAGTTCAGAGAATTGATGCCAATCCTGACCATGAAAAGAATGCCTCTCCCCCTGAAGGGAAAGGTATATGCCTCATGTGTTAGAAGTGCAATGACGTATGCCTCAGAAACATGGGCCATTAAAGTAGAGGATGTCAACAGAATGGAGCGTAATGAGATGAGAATGGTGAGATGGATGTGTGGGGCCAGGCTACAGGATAGAATAACAAATGTTGAGCTGAGGAGACGTTTAGGTATAAAGAGTATTAGCGAGGTGATGCGTACAAGTAGACTGGGATGGTATGGACATGTGGAGAGAATGGATGAACAAAATTGGGTGAAAAAATGCAGGTCTGTGATTGTGGAGGGAGCTGCACCAAGGGGTGGACCGAGGAAGACCTGGGATCGGACTATACGCACCGATCTCAAATCCAAGAACTTGACAAGTGAAGCAGCCCTTAACAGGGTTGCCTGGAACGCCGCCATTAGGACAAGAGACTGAAACTGCACTTATGTGTGGAACACTCAGTCTTAAAATTTTATGTATGTATATGTATGTATGCAACACAAAACACCCCACCCTCTGTGCCTTCACTCAGCCACTCACTGACTGTCACCCGTTATAGTATTGAACACATTTAATTGTACATTCGCAATTATGTAAATGTTTTAGTATATATAAAAAGAAAATATTTTATACAATAATTCTATTATACATTTCGATGTATCATATATCGGTAATTTGTCACATAATTGATATCAATGCAGTAACGTTTATTAGGCAATATTAATGATGAAGAGGTTATTTTGCCACGCATTATTGTAATGAAGGTACACTGCATTAATGTTTATGAAGTATTGTCTGATTCATTCTATAATACATTTATTTTTCTCACACAGCTTCGTGAAGGTGAGAAGGAGCTGGACAACCTCTACCGTGTGTGGCAGAGGAGCCACCAGGTGGACACCCCTGCAGAGGCGAGTCTGAAGCCCTACTTCAAGACACTGCAGACAAACATGCGTGACCTTCCCTTACCACTGATTCATGCCTTCCAGCTGGACGTGCTAAGATTCTCCAATGCCATGATTTCCCACAACACAGGGCCTAGGACCCCTCCCACACTTCGGACCCCTCTCCCACCCCCAGTCCCCAAACCCTTCCCAACATCATCCCCAACGTCAACAGTATTATGAAACTCTCAATGTCCCTACCACTAGCACGTCCTACCACCATATAGGGAAAAAACTTCAGCATTCTCCAATCCAGCAGCCAGACACACCCTCTCAGTGGAAGGCCTATGGGCCTTCACGTCCTTGTGCCACACCCGTCCAACAATCAGCCCTGGACCCTGCCTTCTTGGAGACCATGCTGGATCTACCTCATTAATATACCTATACCTCTACCTCTGTACCTCATTAATTATAATACAAATTTATTTTCTATGTTTGACTTGTGTTGTGCTTGCTCCTAAAATTTATTTTTTATGTTTTACTTGTTCCTAACGATAATTTGCTTGCTTAATAATAATTAAAGGGAATATAAAGTTAAAATATATGATCGAGTAGATCACATGGCAATAGGATATAAAAGAAAATTAAATTGAAAAAAAAAACGAACAAAAACAGAGAAATGTATCACATCCCAATATGATATATATTAAATTGACATTGAACATTTTTGACCATGTTAACATGTTATTACTTTAAACAAATCAACATCCAAGATAAACATCAACAAATAAGAAAAAACCTGAGAAATTTAACACAACATCCCAACATTTAACACAACATCCCAACATTTAACATCCCAATATGATATAAATTATATTGACATTGAAAAAATCTGACCATAATTAAAAGTAAACATGTTATTATTTTAACCAAATCAACATCCTTGAGCAACATGTTCGTGAATATTAATCAGAAAACAATATAAAAGTTGAACATATAAAGTGATGTGGACATGCAGTCCAAACTAAGGTAACAATTTCTTTTGTCATTGTAATTAGAGATTTTGACCAAATATAATAATAATAAATTAGGGGCTTTATCTTAATGAACTGAGACTTTGACCAAATATAATAATAATAAATTAGGGGCTGTATCTTACTGAACTTATGTTTCAAGGATATATATATATATATATATATATATATATATATATATATATATATATATAACAGATCAGGATATTTAGTGCTGTGATTCACTTTCGGGTTTGTATACAATATATTTTATCAAAGACTTTGACACTTTTATAATACGGCATCGAATGGAGTTTGATTTGTGTCATTGCAATGACAGTATTGGGACACCTACGGCAGTCACACTGCAAAATTGTGCAACACTTATAAAACGGGTGTGGGATATTATGGACCTGCATATAGTGGAAACGTACCTTTTTACTCGTCTTGCCAGGCAAGGCGCTGTTCAGGGCGGTTGTAGTACTGGGTCAGGTAGTCCCTCGTCACTTTGGCAGTGGCTGGTCCTCTCTGGCGCCGAAGTGGCTCCAAGCCATCCAAGGGGTCCCTCGCCCAGTCACTTTGGGGTATTTCAGGGCGACGAAGTCCGGCTTCTGGTTGGGGCTCACGTCGGTCGATTAGCATATTGTGGAGTATGCATGAAGCCAGGACTACCTTCTCCACGGTACTGGGGTGTACGTTGATGGTAGTCAGTAGGCACCTGAAGCGGTTGGCTAGCATACCGAAGGCATTCTCTACCTGTCTCCTGGCCCTAGACAGTCTGTAGTTGTAGTTTCTCTTGTCATCATCGAGCCCTCGGTGTGGGTGTGGCTTCTGCAACCACTCCCTCATTGGGAATGCGTCATCATCAACCAGAAAGTAGGGCACTGGCTGGTCCTCCCCTGGGAATGGCTCGGGTGGTGGCAATCCTGCTGCTCCGTCCTCCAGGGCCTTCCGGATGTCAGTCACCTGGAATATACCACCATCAGATGCTGACCCGTTCCCTCCAACGTCAACGTACATAAATTTTCCCAGGTGATCGACTATTGCCAGGAGCACAATGGAGTGGTAGTGCTTGTAATTGTAGTACAAGGATCCGCAGTTGCTTGGAGGCTGTATGGCAATGTGCTTCCCATCAATTGCCCCAATGGTGTGTCCGAAGTTCCACCTATCCTTGAAGCCCTTGGCGACCTCCTTCCAACCTTCAGGTGTTGATGGGCACACTATTTGCTCCTCCATGTATTTCTGTATGATTGCCTCACACGTCTCTCGCACTGCCAGTGATATCGTGTTGGCACCTACACGGAAGTTCAGTGCCATGCTCTTATAGGCCTCGCCAGTGGCCAAAAAGCGTAGTGTCATGGCAACTCGCAGTCCGGGCTCCAGGGGCTTCTTCCAGTTGGTTTCGTCCTTCTTGATCCTGGGTGTGACACGTTCGACAATCATATTAAACAGCTCCTCGTCCATACGCAGAAAGTATTTATAGGTAACCACGTCAGTTTCCTGGAGTTTCTTCAGCAACTGGTGGTAGTGTCCGTGTGTCTCTCGCTGTGCCACCCATGGCTTGACGCTGCAGCTTCGGGGTTTCCTTGGTCGTCGTGGCCGTCGAGGTTGAGCACGTTGGGGTTCACGTTCTTTGTCCATGATGGCGCGGGCAGTAATCTGATATCTGAGGTTGGCATTAACTATCTCCTGCCTTAAGATTGCCAACTCCAATGCCTCGTCATCCATCTCTTCTGGTCATGATGGGTCCGGGAGGTTGCTTTCCTGTGACATGTTGCTGTGTTGGGTGCACTGTACAAATGAAGTTTGTGTGAGCACACCCTCTCTTTATATAGTGGGGTGATGCATAACCTCATAATCGTGTCATGATCGACTTATTCTAGTCGTTCGACTTACATTCTGGTTTCATTCCGGTTGGGTTCCTGACTTCGGGTGGGGTTTGGTTTTCATTCGGTTTTAAGTCGGGTTACTTCGGGTGTGATTCAGTTTTAACTCGGGTTGGTATCTGCTACTCGGGTCACCGTCGATTAGCTTTCGACTCATGGTCGATTCAATTCCGTTCAACTTCTGGTTAGTTTCGAGTAATATACGGGATAATATCGACTCGTATTCGAGACGCATTCGAATTGCTTTCTAGTCATAGTCGGGGTACGAGTCTCATTCGGGGACTTCGGGTGAATTCGGGTGAAAAGTGCAAGTCATTGCCTTCGGGTTACTGTCGGGTTGCGGTCGACCTCTGTATGACGCGGCCTTAACTGCTGAAAGGCAGCCCTATCTGAGGGGACTGAGTCATGACATAGTACTGGAGAAGGCGGTTAAACCATTCATTCAAGTGGCATTGCAAAGACCAAAAAGGTGGCACAGACATCAACAATGCCCACTCCCTTTCATGTGTATGGAACCCTCACTCAGAAATTTTCCCATAAACAAATGACTCTTGCAACTGCCAATCCTAACCCAGTTAACCTCTGAAGTGCGCATGGGGGTAATTAGACACCTCTCCCTGTGCGCATGTATTTGAGGTGTTTCCGTCACTAAAATATTCATTGTACCATTAATAGCATTAATACTTATCCATATGCACCTATTATGGGTTGATTATAAAGGTATTAACCTGAAACAACAATAAAACGAGTGAAAACAGCGTTTGGATGGTCAAAATCGGAGATATAGCCCGCGAGTTGTATAATGTATGGGTGAGGCAAGCTGCTTTCCCGCCAATTTCCCCCAAGGCCACTGAGACACAGTCGATCGATACTCTCTCTCTCTCTCTTGCACTCGCTTGCCATCAGTGATGACAACACCCTGCTTGCAACTCGCTAATGTTAGCACGAAAATATACCTCAGAATATGGGAATAACAGGGAAAATAGGTGATAACTGAAGGAGAGGAGGAAAGTGGGGAAGGAGGGGAGGTAGAGGACTGAGATTTTGCATGGCCCAGGGGCCAATTTTTTTTTTTTTTATTTTTTTTTTTTCGATGTCAAAAGTTGATTTTTTTTTTCACTCACTCTTAAGAGTCTCCCCGCAGTCCGCCGGGGGAACTCTTAAGAGTCTCCCTGTAATGCCCTCGAAAATGTCCCGCACCCACAATAATACTAACCCGAGTTGACGTCAGGTATAGCGTAAAATAGTCGTAGATGGTAAGTCCAATAAACTCATCACGTGATAACACCACGAGACTATCACCTGGTTCTTAAAAATCGGACTAAGGTTGCTATACTTTTAGTACATCCGTGGTAGTACAGTGGGTTAGCGCGCGGGCCTGGTGGTGATGGTTGGGTCACTAACCAGGGTTCGAACCCCACCCAAGGCATCTCAAAACCTGTGGGTTTTTAGGGGGGTTAAATTCCCTTCAGAGGTTCGTACCCCGCGCCAGGTACCAGGAAAAGTTGATCCTAAAGGTAGCCTGGGGATATTTCAGGAGACCATGAATTCCCTTCACACCCAGCATTTCATTGGTGGCAGCTAGGGAACGTGACCAGGTAGCTACGTGGAGCACCCGTCACGCGAACCCTATACCAACAATATTGAGATTGCTGAGGTAATACAGCTACGATACCTTACGACCTTAAAATAGGCTAGGGACTAGCCTAGTTAAAGAAGGATGTAATGTAATGCCCTCGAAAATGTCCCGCACCCACAATAATACTAACCCGAGTTGACGTCAGGTATAGCGTAAAATAGTCGTAGATGGTAAGTCCAATAAACTCATCACGTGATAACACCACGAGACTATCACCTGGTTCTTAAAAATCGGACTAAGGTTGCTATACTTTTAGTACGTCCGTGGTAGTACAGTGGGTTAGCGCGCGGGCCTGGTGGTGATGGTTGGGTTACTAACCAGGGTTCGAACCCCACCCAAGGCATCTCAAAACCTGTGGGTTTTTAGGGGGGTTAAATTCCCTTCAGAGGTTCGTACCCCGCGCCAGGTACCAGGAAAAGTTGATCCTAAAGGTAGCCTGGGGATATTTCAGGAGACCATGAATTCCCTTCACACCCAGCATTTCATTCTTAGTCCGATTTTTAAGAACCAGGTGATAGTCTCGTGGTGTTATCACGTGATGAGTTTATTGGACTTACCATCTACGACTATTTTACGCTATACCTGACGTCAACTCGGGTTAGTATTATTGTGGGTGCGGGACATTTTCGAGGGCATTACATTCCCCGCAGTTCCCGGGTTAAACTACCTATCATGAGCTATTTGCATCCCCTACGTTCCTCTCCTACCCTACCTCCTGAAGTGCATGTTGTCCCTTTCGATCCCGGCACCCTCTTTTGTTGGGGGTTTCCTTTCAAATATGGACATTTGGTAAGAGTAGGTGGGTTGCTTTGTGGTCTTTGATGGCCATCTTTGTGTTAGATTCTGTACCCTATGTGTACTTGTGTATTACACAGTCGATTAGGGCTTGAAAAGGTAGAAAAAAAGTGGTGCATATGCCTACCCATGCGCAGTATGCAGAAATGGGGTGCGTGCGAACTCAATACAGTTTAGCGTTTGCCACTGCTGGGTACATCACAGGAAGAAGCGCTGCACTAGAATAAAGTAACTTCTACCGAGGAAGAAGTCCAAAACTGATAAATTTGTACAGTATGCATAGTAAGCTATGCAAAGGTGAGCTGTTTAATGACCGGCTCGAGCCGAGTGTACGTGTTAACTTTGGCAATGAGGCATTGGAGATGGGGGACAAGTTTTGCTGCTTGGATGATACCATATCTCTGCCAGTGGTGGGGCTGAGACTGCCACTATTGCCAGAATAAGATGCGGAAAGTTTAGAGAACTGTTAATTGCCAATATTTACCATGAGAAAAACCTCTTGCTGGTTTGAGTGCTTGAGCAAGGTACAAGGTATAGGGGTCTGAGGCTGTCTCCTTGTGGGATACCGACGTTAGTGGTGAACGATATCGTCCTAATTCCTTTTCACATCTTACTTGAAGTTGTACGTATGTCTCTTAGCTTGATGGAAACTATGCAACTCATCATCTTCCAGACCTTCTTTGAGGTTGTAGAAGAGTTCTGCTCTTGCTACTGTATCAAAGGCTTTACTTGCGTCTAGCATTTAAATGATGCTACTGCATGCTTTCTCTGCCAGAACTTTGAAGGTGAAAAATCAGTTCTGTGGTGATATTTCCCTCTCTATAAGCACCTATAGCATCACTGGTCACACATATGTGACCTAAAGTACATATTGACCACTCTTTGTAACTTAAAGAAGGCTGGATCAAACTGGCTAATTCAGTGTCCACACCTATTTACTGTCTTATCTTCCCAAATGGTAGTAATATCAGCTCTATTCATCAAACCTATTTTTCAGTTATGGGGCTAAGGTTCACAATTTCTAGACTAGCAACTAATCACAGGCGTTCTTGCATTCCCTAAATTAAAAAAAAAAGCCGAATCAAAGACATGGCCTCCTAGGATTGCAGTTCAAAACAAAAGAGAAAGTAGCATGGCCAATTTAGCTATTTTCATGCTAGATCTAGGACTATATTTTCGATCTATTCAAAGATCTAGATGCAATAAATGATACCTATAGGCTGTAGCAACATACATTTTCGTTTATATGCTAATTAATATTTTATAAGCTAGAATTTGACGCCTTTTTTTTAGGAATAATCTAGCAGTACTTCTGGTACTTATAGCGGTGAATTGGTGATTTCCAGTTGGGCTGAGTTGGTAACCCTGGGAGATCTCGTAGTTCGTGTCACGTGTGGCTGAGGAAAGTCGTACAAGTGTTGAAAGCAGATGACTACCTTTCATAATTTACAGCCAGTACGCTACGTGTCTTGCCATGATGAAGAGGAAGAGAGAGAAGTGCATGATGGCGAAGGACCCAGGAGAGGAGACTGAAGCAGAGAGTCTCGTAGTAGGAGGAGAGAATCGAGAGAGACAGTCTGCTACTGCAGGGGTCGCCATGGAGGAACCACTCGGTAAAATTGACTTACGTACAATTTAGGCTACCTTCGTTTCAGAATCCAGATACTACTACAGGAAGGAGACAAAATATAGGGTTATATGTAACCTTTAAGTTACGTCCAAGGCCTATTTTTTTTCTTCTTCAGAATTGACAATTTTTGTTCTCAACAGAATTGACAACGTGACATCAAAAAATGCCAACATAGGATCTTGGAATAGCAGCATCCAGCAACTGTTACTGCTATGTTCCAAGATCCATTTTTTTGTGGGGTGTTGACAACATTGATGACAATTTGGTTATAGGCCTAGGCCTATTTATATACAGTATATATGCTATTTAGCCTGTATTTATATTTGGTTAGGCCTAGGCCTATATTTATTGTACAGTAGCCTAGTACAGTGTACTATCTAGCCTAGGTCTTGACTCTTGAGAGCCCTGTGGGAAAGCCTGATAGTGGCCATGGCCTACCTTAGGGTCTCTGGGTTGTTCGCGGTTCGCCGTGTTCGGCCAGGCTGCCTTGGGAGCGAGCTACGACAACAACAACAACAACAACAACAACAACAACAACAACAACAACAACAACAACAACTACTACTAGGCTATCTAGGCCTTTAGCAACCTAGCCCATGGGCCACTCTACCCTTCTTTGTTTTGAATAGTGGAGGGCATTTTTATGACTCCCTCCCGGGCTTCGGCTCCATCCTCCTTCCCACCTTAGTCATTGGATGTGTGAATAAGATGTTAGGTTTGAACATTTGAATAACCTAACTTAACGTCATAGCCTAAGTGGCCCAGTGGGGGTAGCTACCCCACAACCCGCCACTTGACAGGAGTTCTAGCGATTTCTTTGATCTTTGAAATAAAGTGGCCTATGATAAAAACGGGTAACTTATCCAGCGATACTAAAATCGTTGATAGGCTATTGGTGGTACGGAGGTGTTATGCATATACTATTAGTAACCATGTATTATGTAACTATTTATGTTGGTAGATTTGTTTTGTTTTTTTCTCCAAATCTCCAGACTCCAGATTAGCCTTTTACCTACCGCTACCGGTAACTTAGCAAACACTATTGATGCATAGACAGTGGGTTTTTGGAGTGGCAGGCTCCAGACCTAAGTTTGACGGTATTTTTTCTGATTGACACATGCTCAAGATATCTCTATCTTTGTAACATAGGATATATTATAGGCCTACAGTCTTTGCGACTCATTCTGTCATACATAATTTTTATAATACAATATGTCATACTGTACCTGCGGAAATGAAAATTATATTATATTGGACTGTGTGGGTTAAATAAGGGAAAGGCAGCCATCTTGAATCAGTGAAGATCAAATGTTATTAACTTTTCCAGCTTATTTTTAATATTTTGCCATCCTCTATATCAATGCTAAGACCAGCGGGGATCTAGGCCCCAGGTTAAGTTAGGTTAATGCCAAAAATATGGTAGTTGTTGGGGTGATGGGGGTATGGCCAAAACGAGACAGTTCCGCAGGGGGGAGTGTTCCATATAATGTTAGTTGGGAAGACTTTTTTCTTTTTTACAAGAAATCCATGTATTTTCATTAACCTAACAAGCCTCCACTCCACCAGACCCCGCTGATCTTACCATTCCTGTAGAGGATGGCTAAATAACGATCCTAAAACAAATAGGCCTAGCCAATAATATAGGCTACAGCGGAATGGTGAAAAAAACTCAAAATCATGTGTTGAGTCGTTGACACCAAATGTGATTGAACAGAAAGCGGTTTGGCAAACTTGGCGCGAAGGACTCGCAGACTTGTCACTTGTGGAATGAAGAGATGATGTGCATTGCAGCGCATTACTCGGATTTACTCCCACATAATAGGGATTTCTATTTATGTAAATGAACCAGTTTATGTAAAAACACCAATCTGCTCTTCACTAAGGCTTCCAGAATCAAATCTGACCAGCAAAAAAAAAATATATATATATATATATATATATGTATGTATGTATGTATGTATGTATGTATGTATGTAAATATATATATATATATATATATATATATATATATATATATATATATATATATATATATATATATAGAGAGAGAGAGAGAGAGAGAGAGAGAGAGGAGAGGGGCAGCAGGAACATTTGTCAGCCAGAGTGGACAGAAGGATGCTGAGCTGGTATGGTCATGTTGAACGAATGGAAGATCAAAGGCTTACAAAGAGAAAATGTGAGTTAGATACAATGGGAGATAGAAGGGCAGGAAGACCCCCATTGAGATGGAGAGACTGTGTAAGACAAGCTTTGGATGATAGAGGAATGACTATAGATCAGGCAAGGGAAGTGGTAATAAACAGGAATGAATGGAGAATGCTTGTGAATAGATGCGTGAACACGTGGTCATTTGGGGGAAGGGGTCAGGCGCAAGTTCTACTAGATAATAGTCCATCAGGCGCCTGGCCCGGGGAGACGATTTATATGAAGGGGGCCGGGGGAGTGCTGGAGGGACCTAGGTGACCCTGGTCTCTGGGTCTTCTGGATGACCTAGATGTGTGTGAATTTATCTTTTGTTTTTCTGTGTTCATTGTTTTCTGTTGTCCCTATTCTTGCTCTGTCTTGAGTCCCCCCCCCCCCCCAAAAAAAAAATGGGAAAAGTGGGGATTGGGCCTGAGTATATAGATAGATAATGTGTGTGTGAAACTATGCCTAATCTGGAGATTTACCATTTTACTTTTGCCTGTGGAAAAAGTGCAAAAAAATTAAGATCTATGAATGATTAACTTTGCTAGGAACATTCTTAGAAGTCAAGCATTTTTCTCTGAATCTTACAAGAGGCAGGCTGTGTATGATCCTAATTCACCAAAGTAAGCAAATTGTAGTTTATACTCTATACATTTTTAAGATTGATTAGCTGGTTAGGTCACGATATGCTCGGCTAGTATTATTATAATGCTTAGATTAGGATGGATTAGTTAGGTTTGTATGGTTGGGTAGGTTAGGTTGGTTGGTTGAGTAGGTGAGTTGGTTGGGTTAGATTGGTTAGTTGGTTGGGTTATGTTGGTTAGTTGGTTGGGTTATGTTGGTTAGTTGGTTGGGTTATGTTGGTTAGTTGGTTGGGTTATGTTGGTTGGTTGGTTGGGTTATGTTGGTTAGTTGGTTGGGTTATGTTGGTTAGTTGGTTGGGTTATGTTGGTTAGTTGGTTGGGTTATGTTGGTTGGGTTAGGTTGGTTAGTTGGTTGGGTTATTGAAATGCTGGGTGTGAAGGGAATTCATGGTCTCCTGAAATATCCCCAGGCTACCTTTAGGATCAACTTTTCCTGGTACCTGGCGCGGGGTACGAACCTCTGAAGGGAATTTAACCCCCCTAAAAACCCACAGGTTTTGAGATGCCTTGGGTGGGGTTCGAACCCTGGTTAGTGACCCAACCATCACCACCAGGCCCGCGCGCTAACCCACTGTACTACCACGGACGTACTAAAAGTATAGCAACCTTAGTCCGATTTTTAAGAACCAGGTGATAGTCTCGTGGTGTTATCACGTGATGAGTTTATTGGACTTACCATCTACGACTATTTTACGCTATACCTGACGTCAACTCGGGTTAGTATTATTGTGGGTGCGGGACATTTTCGAGGGCATTACATTACATCCTTCTTTAACTGGGCTAGTCCCTAGCCTATTTTAAGGTCGTAAGGTATCGTAGCTGTATTACCTCAGCAATCTCAATATTGTTGGTATAGGGTTCGCGTGACGGGTGCTCCACGTAGCTACCTGGTCACGTTCCCTAGCTGCCACCAATGAAATGCTGGGTGTGAAGGGAATTCATGGTCTCCTGAAATATCCCCAGGCTACCTTTAGGATCAACTTTTCCTGGTACCTGGCGCGGGGTACGAACCTCTGAAGGGAATTTAACCCCCCTAAAAACCCACAGGTTTTGAGATGCCTTGGGTGGGGTTCGAACCCTGGTTAGTGACCCAACCATCACCACCAGGCCCGCGCGCTAACCCACTGTACTACCACGGACGTACTAAAAGTATAGCAACCTTAGTCCGATTTTTAAGAACCAGGTGATAGTCTCGTGGTGTTATCACGTGATGAGTTTATTGGACTTACCATCTACGACTATTTTACGCTATACCTGACGTCAACTCGGGTTAGTATTATTGTGGGTGCGGGACATTTTCGAGGGCATTACAGTTATGTTGGTTAGTTGGTTGGTTAGTTGGTTGGGTTATGTTGGTTAGTTGGTTGGGTTATGTTGGTTAGGTTATGTTGGTTAGTTGGTTGGGTTATGTTGGTTAGTTGGTTGGATTATGTTGGTTAGTTGGTTGGATTATGTTGGTTAGTTGGTTGGGTTATGTTGGTTAGTTGGTTGGGTTATGTTGGTTACTTGGTTGGATTATGTTGGTTAGTTGGTTGGGTTATGTTGGTTAGGTTGGTTAGTTGGTTGGATTATGTTGGTTAGTTGGTTGGGTTAGGTTGGTTAGTTGGTTGGTTTAGGTTGGTTAGTTGGTTGGGTTATGTTGGTTAGTTGGTTGGGTTATGTTGGTTAGTTGGTTGGGTTATGTTGGTTAGTTGGTTGGGTTATGTTGGTTAGTTGGTTGGGTTATGTTGGTTAGTTGGTTGGGTTATGTTGGTTAGTTGGTTGGGTTATGTTGGTTAGTTGGTTGGGTTATATTGGTTAGTTGGTTGGGTTATGTTGGTTAGTTGGTTGGGTTATGTTGGTTAGTTGGTTGGGTTATGTTGGTTAGTTGGTTGGGTTATGTTGGTTAGTTGGTTGGGTTATGTTGGTTAGTTGGTTGGGTTATGTTGGTTAGTTGGTTGGGTTATGTTGGTTAGTTGGTTGGGTTATATTGGTTAGTTGGTTGGGTTATGTTGGTTAGTTGGTTGGGTTATGTTGGTTAGTTGGTTGGGTTATGTTGGTTAGTTGGTTGGGTTATGTTGGTTAGTTGGTTGGGTTATATTGGTTAGTTGGTTGGGTTATGTTGGTTAGTTGGTTGGGTTATGTTGGTTAGTTGGTTGGGTTATGTTGGTTAGTTGGTTGGGTTATGTTGGTTAGTTGGTTGGGTTATGTTGGTTAGTTGGTTGGGTTATGTTGGTTAGTTGGTTGGGTTATGTTGGTTAGTTGGTTGGGTTATGTTGGTTAGTTGGTTGGGTTATGTTGGTTAGTTGGTTGGGTTATGTTGGTTAGTTGGTTGGGTTATGTTGGTTAGTTGGTTGGGTTATGTTGGTTAGTTGGTTGGGTTATGTTGGTTAGTTGGTTGGGTTATGTTGGTTAGTTGGTTGGGTTATGTTGGTTAGTTGGTTGGGTTATGTTGGTTAGTTGGTTGGGTTATGTTGGTTAGTTGGTTGGGTTATGTTGGTTAGTTGGTTGGGTTATGTTGGTTAGTTGGTTGGGTTATGTTGGTTAGTTGGTTGGGTTATGTTGGTTAGTTGGTTGGGTTAGATTGGTTAGTTGGTTGGGTTATGTTGGTTAGTTGGTTGGGTTAGTTGGTTGGGTTATGTTGGTTAGTTGGTTGGGTTATGTTGGTTAGTTGGTTGGGTTATGTTGGTTAGTTGGTTGGGTTATGTTGGTTAGTTGGTTGGGTTATGTTGGTTAGTTGGTTGGGTTATGTTGGTTAGTTGGTTGGGTTATGTTGGTTAGTTGGTTGGGTTATGTTGGTTAGTTGGTTGGGTTATGTTGGTTAGTTGGTTGGGTTATGTTGGTTAGTTGGTTGGATTATGTTGGTTAGTTGGTTGGGTTAGGTTGGTTAGTTGGTTGGGTTATGTTGGTTAGTTGGTTGGGTTATGTTGGTTGGGTTAGGTTGGTTAGTTGGTTGGGTTATGTTGGTTAGTTGGTTGGGTTATGTTGGTTAGTTGGTTGGGTTAGGTTGGTTAGTTGGTTGGGTTATGTTGGTTAGTTGGTTGGTTAGTTGGTTGGGTTATGTTGGTTAGTTGGTTGGGTTATGTTGGTTAGTTGGTTGGGTTATGTTGGTTAGTTGGTTGGGTTATGTTGGTTAGTTGGTTGGGTTATGTTGGTTAGTTGGTTGGGTTATGTTGGTTAGTTGGTTGGGTTATGTTGGTTAGTTGGTTGGGTTAGGTTGGTTAGTTGGTTGGGTTGTTGTTGTTGTTGTTCCCCAAGCTGCCTGGCCGAACAGCCCCAAGGCCCCGAGCAAGGCCAAGGCCATAACCGAGCGCCCCCACAGAACCCTCCCCACCGACCACAATAAAGCCTGGGTGACCGAAGCCACTCCATGGCGGGGAGCTGAGGAGGGTGCGGAAATGCCCGGGAAACCAAAGCCCCACCCAGGGCCCTGTGTCCCTCAGCAATTATGAAGAGAAAGTTGAGGGGCAAGGGAAAAATGTGACGCTTTGGCTTCCAATCTTGGTAGATTGGGAGGTCAATCCACGTTAGAGACGCCGTCACTTGAGATCTAGAAAATATATAAGTAAAAGGAACAGTCAGAGTAAGCTATGGGTATGGCAGAGATTGCTCAGTTCTCACTCTGATAGACCAGCCCATCACCACATGACTAGAACCCAATCCTCTCAGCATCAGCTAGGAAAGGCCCTAGATAGCCGCCTTTGGTGGGGGGATAGCTCCCCTATTTCAACCCTTTTCGGGGTTGGGCACCCGCCCTGTTGGTTGGGTTATGTTGGTTAGTTGGTTGGGTTATGTTGGTTAGTTGGTTGGGTTATGTTGGTTAGTTGGTTGGGTTAGGTTGGTTAGTTGGTTGGGTTATGTTGGTTAGTTGGTTGGATTAGGTTGGTTAGTTGGTTGGGTTATGTTGGTTAGTTGGTTGGGTTATGTTGGTTAGTTGGTTGGGTTATATTGGTTAGTTGGTTGGGTTATGTTGGTTAGTTGGTTGGGTTATGTTGGTTAGTTGGTTGGGTTATATTGGTTAGTTGGTTGGGTTATGTTGGTTAGTTGGTTGGGTTATGTTGGTTAGTTGGTTGGGTTATGTTGGTTAGTTGGTTGGGTTATGTTGGTTAGTTGGTTGGGTTATGTTGGTTAGTTGGTTGGGTTATGTTGGTTAGTTGGTTGGGTTATGTTGGTTAGTTGGTTGGGTTATGTTGGTTAGTTGGTTGGGTTATGTTGGTTAGTTGGTTGGGTTATGTTGGTTAGTTGGTTGGGTTATATTGGTTAGTTGGTTGGGTTAGGTTGGTTAGTTGGTTGGGTTATGTTGGTTAGTTGGTTGGGTTATGTTGGTTAGTTGGTTGGGTTATGTTGGTTAGTTGGTTGGGTTATGTTGGTTAGTTGGTTGGGTTATGTTGGTTAGTTGGTTGGGTTATGTTGGTTAGTTGGTTGGGTTATGTTGGTTAGTTGGTTGGGTTATGTTGGGTAGTTGGTTGGGTTAGGTTGGTTAGTTGGTTGGGTTATGTTGGTTAGTTGGTTGGGTTATGTTGGTTAGTTGGTTGGGTTATATTGGTTAGTTGGTTGGGTTATGTTGGTTAGTTGGTTGGGTTATGTTGGTTAGTTGGTTAGTTGGTTGGGTTATGTTGGTTAGTTGGTTGGGTTATGTTGGTTAGTTGGTTGGGTTATGTTGGTTAGTTGGTTGGTTAGTTGGTTGGGTTATGTTGGTTAGTTGGTTGGGTTATGTTGGTTAGTTGGTTGGGTTATGTTGGTTAGTTGGTTGGGTTATGTTGGTTAGTTGGTTGGGTTAGGATGGTTAGTTGGTTGGGTTATGTTGGTTAGTTGGTTGGGTTATGTTGGTTAGTTGGTTGGGTTATGTTGGTTAGTTGGTTGGGTTATGTTGGTTAGTTGGTTGGGTTATGTTGGTTAGTTGGTTGGGTTATATTGGTTAGTTGGTTGGGTTATGTTGGTTAGTTGGTTGGGTTATGTTGGTTAGTTGGTTGGGTTATGTTGGTTAGTTGGTTGGGTTATGTTGGTTAGTTGGTTGGGTTATGTTGGTTAGTTGGTTGGGTTAGGTTGGTTAGTTGGTTGGGTTAGGTTGGTTAGTTGGTTGGGTTAGGTTGGTTAGTTGGTTGGGTTATGTTGGTTAGTTGGTTGGGTTATGTTGGTTAGTTGGTTGGGTTATGTTGGTTAGTTGGCTGGGTTATGTTGGTTAGTTGGTTGGGTTAGGTTGGTTAGTTGGTTGGATTATGTTAGTTAGTTGGTTGGGTTAGGTTGGTTAGTTGGTTGGGTTAGGTTGGTTAGTTGGTTTGGTTAGTTGGTTGGGTTTGGTTGGTTAGTTGGTTGGGTTAGGTTGGTTAGTTGGTTGGGTTATGTTGGTTAGTTGGTTGGGTTAGGTTGGTTAGTTGGTTGGGTTAGGTTGGTTAGTTGGTTGGGTTTGGTTAGTTGGGTAGGTTAGTTGGTTGGGTTGGTTTATGGCTGGGATTGTATTAAAACTCAAAGAGTTACTGACTCATTTTAATATTCAGTATGTTATGTATGTATGTAAAGTGAGTTTTTTAAATACTGTATGACTTGTGTAAATTTTGTGTGCATTTTCCGCAGTTGGTGATCCTGCGGTCACCTCGGGAGTAGCGGAATCTGTTGTGGGCTCCGACACAGGCAAACTCAAGAGACACAAGAAGACAAGAAACAACAACAAAAGGGATGATATCAGTAGGGATTACAATAGCAGCAGCAAAACAAGTAGTCCTAACAACAACATAAAACAAATCAACTGCAGCATGGACAACAACGATGATGTCAATAGCATTCACAATAATGGTAACAATGACGACAACAAAATAAACAACATAGATAATATCAATAGCAATCACAAAAATGGCGTCACAAGCAGCGACAAAAGTTTTGACAAGAGCATTCCACAAACCAGAGACATGACAAGTGCTCAGAAAGAGAGTGAGAACATCACTGACACCAATAGTGACACCATTATCAAGGATCACAATGCCAACAATACCAATGGCAACAATAGGATTACCAGTGACACCAAAAATGACAACAATATCAGAGACCAGACTAATGCTAGCTATGCCAGTGACAACCATGGTAATACCATTGACACCATTAACCACAACAATAATGCCAGTGATACCAGTGACACCAATAATGCCAGCAATACCAGTGACAACATTGACCACAACAATGCCAGCGATGGGAGTGACACCAATAACCACAACAATAATGCCAGTAATACCAGTGACATAAATAACACTAACAATACCAGTGACAACATTACTGCCAGCAATACCAGGGAAAACAACGGTATTACCAGCGACAACAATGTCAGTGACCACAATAAGGACAACAATTCCAGCTGTAAGAATAATAATACCAACGACCCCAATAACGCTAGCAATACCAGCAACATAAATAATATCAGTGACAACAGCAGTACCAACAGCAGCAGTGACCACAAGAGCAACAACAATGACAAGAACAACATCAGTGACCACATTACCACCAGCAATACCAGGGACAACTGTATCACTAACAACACCAGTGGCAACAATAGCAAGAACAATACCAGTAACAACAATAACAGACACAATATTGGCGGCAATAGTAACACCAACAACAGCACCAGCATTGACAATAACACCGACAACACCAGCGACAGCAATAGCAACAATACCAGCAATGTTATCAGCAACAATAACACTGAGAATACCAGAGACAATAGTAACACCGACTGTACTACCAACAATAGTACCAGCAACAACAACAATGACGTCAATACCAACATTAACCGCGGTACCACCAGCGACCACACAACTGATCCAGGCCAAAACAGCAACAACAACACACCACACAAAAGCATCAACAATAATATGCAAATGAACCTCCTTGATAGCCAAAGCAAACAGGAGAGCAATGACAACAACAGTGGATTGGAACCCCACAACAGTCATAGCTGCAGAAAACAGGAAGGCAACAAAAACAACAGCGGAATTAGCACCCTTAACAGTCACAACAAACAAGACAACAGTGACAATAACAGTGGAATCAACCCCCTAAATAGTTATAACAAACAGGAGACTAGTAGCATCAGTAACGGAGTCAAACCCCTCACCAGTCGTAACAAGCAGGGGAGCAGTAACAACAATGGAATCGGCTCCCTCAACAGTTATAGAAAACGAAAGAGAAACATAATGGATAACTACTGCTGTGTACAAAGCCCTGAAGACCCTAGCACTGGTACAACAAATCCCAGACCTATCACTAGAAAGAGCGCTGAAAGAAATTGTGGCGGTGAAATCCCCAACACTGACAAGGGTGCCTGTGACAAAGATAACGCTAGCACTGGTGCAAAGAGCTATAACAGTAGAGTTTGTAACTTTGGTGAGGATAACTGTGACATAGATACTAACAACAGGGGCAATAGAAACAGTGATGGCAATGAGAACCATACTAGTGGCATATCTAACAGGGACAAAGCTAACAAAAATGGCAACACAGATCAGAGTCACACAGGGCAAGCTATTAGTCACTTGAATGCAGATAATACGGACAACAATGACATAAGTAAAAATAAAAGTGAACAAGACATTGGCAGTGGGAGAGACGAAGAAAATGGTGGAATGGTCAAAGAAAACAATAATGACGAATACCAAAACATGATCGAAGACAGCAGTACCAATGAGGAAAATAGCAGTGACATTAATGATAAAAGTAACAGAGATACCAAAAAAGCCTCAGGTACTGGTAAAGAAACCCATGACCAAGGAACTGGTAGCATGAACAAAACCAAAGATACTAGTAGCATAACCATTGAGAAAGATACCGTCAACATCAACAACAACAACAAAGATACCAGCAACATGAAAACCAATAAACATACCGGTAGTAACAATAACAATGATAACAGTGACAAGAGTAACAGAAACAAGGATATACACAACATAATCAACAGGGAAAACAACAGTGATAAGAGTAACAGAAACGAGGAAAACAACAGAATCATCAACAAGGCAAACAACAGCAGCAACATCCTTATTCTTATTGATGCTGGTACCAGCGACAACAAACACAAATACGGTGACAAGGCAGACAACGTCCCTTTCCCCATTGACAACAACAACATATACAACAAGATCCCTATCCCCATTGATATTGGTAAAAAGAAAGACAACAACAACTCTGTGCCCATTGATGTTAGAGACTGCAACAAAAACATTAGCCGTATCGGTATCCCTATTGATCTTAGTAACAATAGCAATAAACCCATGCCCATTGATATTGATTGCAATAACAGGAACAATGTTTTCACCCTTCATATCAATGAGGATCAAGAAGACGCCCCTGTCCCCTTTGACGTGATTGACGACAACAGTAGCTCTATTGTCATTGATATCAGTAACAATGAAGAAAACGGCCCAGTCCCCTTTGATATGATTGACAACAACAACAGCTTAATTCCCATTGATATCAGTGAGGGTAAAGAAGACACCCCTGTCCATTTTGATAGGAATGACAAGAGCTCTATTTCCATTGATATCAATGAGAATAAAGAAAACGGCCCTGTCCCCATTGATATGATTAACAACAACAAGAGGTCTGTTCCCATTGGTCATGAAAACAACATTAGCACTATGCCCATTGACATTAATGACAACAACATAAGGTCCATCCCCATTGGTATCAGTAACAACAACAATAAGAGCTCAATCTCCATTGATATTAGCGGCATCAACAACCGTAGCAGTACCATCCCCATTGATATCAGCGACAGCAGCCAGAGCCAACTCCCCGTTGATACTACAGAAATCAACATCATCTGCGCCCCTGACAAGAACATTGCCAATGGCAGCAGCAACAAGAGAATCGGCTGCTTCAATTCACACGATACTGGCTGTATGAACAACAGTAGCAACAACAGTATTGTCCCTGTCCATATTGATGTCAGCAAGAACAATAGCCTTATCCCCATTGATATAAGCAATAACAAAAACTATAAGAGCCACATCCCCACTGATATCGGTGACAACAACAATAATAATAGTAAGAGCCCAGTCCCCAGTGATATCAGCGATGGTAATGACAACAACAATAGTTCCATCCCCATTGATATCAGTGACAATAAGAATCCCATCCCCATTGATATCAGCAACAATGACAACAATATCAAGAACTCTAACTCCATCGACAACAGTGACAACAATACCTTTTCCCCTCATGTGAATAACACCAACAATAACGGTAGTAGCTGCTGGTCTGACTCGCACAACGTTGACAAGCCGAGCAACAGCAACTCCGATGATGACAGTGACAGTAGTAGCTTTGCCTCGGACACAATTGACATGGAACACATCAGGGAACTGCTGCGGCAGTGCAAGAGTAGTAACAGTAGCAGTAGCAGCAGTAATAGTACCTCCAGCAGTAGTTCCAATGGTCAGTCTGCTTCAGCGGCTGTGGTTGATCTTGGCTTAGACCAATCTAGTTCGGATTCGGACAAGGAGGATTCTGAAGGTAGGTACCAGTACTGTACTGTATGTCAGTCAAG
Source organism: Paralithodes platypus (assembly GCA_032716605.1). NCBI lineage: Eukaryota > Metazoa > Arthropoda > Malacostraca > Decapoda > Lithodidae > Paralithodes > Paralithodes platypus. The sequence goes on from CM064511.1 coordinate 36,491,832, forward strand.
TTGTAATTTACATAAAAATGCATTATTTTAGCTGTTATATCACTTTCAAAAGCATAAAAAAAACTATATATACACTCTTGGCACCTTCCCCATAATGTTTTTTATATACAGTACCGTATATAAAAATTGGCAAAAGAGGGGATTTGGTATTATTAGGAGTGGTTTTAAATAGATTCTCTTCTGCCAGTGTGCTGCTACTATAGTTTTGTCCTGGAACGTGCTCTGAGCGAGCTTGACGTAACTCTCAAAGGGGTTGGTGAAGGGTGTAGTGTAGTATTAGTAGTAAAATAATATATACTGTATAACTATACACTCGGGTGTAATGTCTGTTTTTTTTTTCTGTTGGATTTATGAGTGATGGTGTTTATGGTAGGTGGGGATGCCCATCATCCACATTCTGTGGACTATGTGTTGATCAGAGAATACAATTTTGCTGGAAAGTGTATTGGGTCATAGACCAGTTATACTTTCCAGCATCAGTGGTGATGGGCTGGTCTATCAGAATGAGAGCTGAGCGATCTCTGCCATACCCATTGCTTACTCTGAATGTTCCTTTGGCTTTATTTTCTAGATCTCAAGTGATGGCGTCTCTTCCGTGGATTGACCTCCCTACTGGAGCCAAAGCGTCACATTTTTCCTTTGCCCCTCTACTTTCCCTTCATAATTGCTGAGGGGCACAAGGCCTTGGGTGGGGCTTTGGTTTCCCGGGCGTTTCCGCACCCTCCTCAGCTCCCCGCCTTGGAGAGGCTTCGGTCACCTGGGATTTATTAGTGGTAAGCAGGGAGGGTTTTGTGGGGGCGCTCGGTTATGGCCTTGGCTTTGCTCAGGACCTTGGGGCTGCTCGGCCAGACAGCCCGGGGAACAGCAACAACAACAACAACAAAAATTCCAGCATCACGTCAAGGTGGTATTGACTCTAGTTTGGGGTGCCAGTGAGGATGTACGGCCCTGTGGTTGGGAGCATATGGTCCCGTGGAAATGTGGTGCTGGAGTCAGGGACTTCACATAGCTGCCGTGTTGCAGTTGGGATATTCCTTTCGATTTCAACAACCATCTTTGGGTAACCAGGGCTCACATGTCTATATATTCACCAGCATCAGTATATTAACGCAGATGCCATATTATCTATTATGTACAGTCGTGAGCACCAATAGGGTTACACACATTTTGTATCGGTATCGAACACAAACAGGACATTGGAATGCTTCATCACGGTACAGTATTTCCAAATGTTACAGAACTTTGGTTTAAACCATAGATTCAAATGGGTGTAACTTTATTGATGCTCATGACTGTACTCACTAGAACAAGGCTTCAATGTTCTCCAGTTGATATTTACAGTACACCATGCATACAGCATTACTTTATTTAGATCATTCCTGTGCTCGGTATACTTCTGCCCAGGGCCCCCACAGGGGAAAAGAAAATAGGAAAACAGTAGTGGAACTGCCGTCCGGTTGTGGGGCTGCTCTGGATCTGCAAATGGTCTTAATCCACTTGGTGGAGGTGGCACTGTGGAGTAGGGTGATGGGGGCATGTCTGAGAGCCTGGTGGCAATTTCTGCCATGGCCATTCCCTTTCAGGTGCTTCCTCTGGAAACAAGGCGTCGGATTTATGTATGTTAAGCAAATATTGTAAAGATTAATGACAGACTGGTGCCTAAGCGATGCATTGCATTCTTTATTATTTATGCGAGCATCCCTTTGTTAAATTTTCTCTCTCTCTCTCTCTCCTCCATGGATTTTTTGTCATTCCCTACTGTAATTAGTAATTTTGGGGGCAGCTGCTGACAAGCGTTTTCTCTTTCAGGCTTGAGTAGGGCCTGGAGTGTGGAGGAGGGATCCCAGGAGACGATAGACTGTCCCTTGCAGTTGTACCTAATGTCCCTCTCACCCCCAAAACACCAACAGTCTTCACCCTCACACCAACAGTCATCCTCATATTACCGCCATCTAAATTCACCCACACGTCAGCCGTCCACTCCGCACCACCATCCCCAGCAATCCTCTCGGCACCCCCACCATCAACAGTCCTCTCCGCGCCACCACCGTCAACAATCCACTCCGCACAACCATCAGCCTCAACCTTCCACCTCAGGTTACCAACAACTCTCCACCTCATACAACCAACAACACCCTTCCATTTCAGATCACCAACACCCTTCCATCTCATTTCGCCAACCTTCGACCTTGTATCACCAGCCTTCGACCTCATTTCACCAACCTTTGACCTCATATCACCAGCCAGCGACACCATTTCCCCAATCTTCAACCTCACAACAGCAGCCTTCAACCTCACTTCGCCACCAACAACAATTTTTCCCTTCTCACCGTCAGCCGTCTTCCGCCATGCCTCACCGGCCTTCCGCCGCACTTCAACCCTCCGCCTCATTTCACCATCAACCTGCACCCACACAACACCAAGAAAAACCTGTCACCCCACACCACCAGCAGAAACCTTCACTCCCATACCAACCAAAACCTTCCACCTTACTTCACCGCCCTTCCGTTTCAAACCACCACCCTTCCACCTCACAACACCCACCACCATCCTCATTTCACCAACCATCCACCTCGCAACAACAGCATCACAAATCATACCTCCTTCCTTCAGCCAGTCGTCATATGCCCGGAAGCCCTGCATATTTGAGCCCGGACAGTTCATCTAGCGAGGAACATGGTTGCCTGACGACTTCTGCAGGAATGCGTGGAAAGAAACAGATACTTGGGGCCATGAAACGTGTCGACAAGTTAGAAGTGCGTGCAAGGAAACGTGAAGCAATTATGTCATCTAGTGTGTCACCGGAATCAGAGCCTTTTAAATTTAATGCCAGAAAAAACGCTGAGAAGTTAAAAAAGAATGGAATTGAACGTAAACATGAGTCGAGCGTGTCGTCTGGTTCATCGGAGGATTATGACCCTCTGATAATATCACCGGAATCAACGCCATTGAGACTTAAGACTGCTGAAGAGTTGGTTAAATCCGAGAGGCATAATTGTTGTTCCGAGTGTTGCCCCTACGGCACAATCGATCCTCGTACATACTCGGCCACCCCCTCCCCACCCCAGCGCCTGACGTTTCCTACATACGGGTGTAGCATATGTGGTCAAAAGTTTAATAAGAGGTGTAAATTACAGTATCATCTAGAGCGTTTCAAGAGCTCAGAGGGGTTCAATTTTAAATGTGCATATTGTAGTCATGTATTTGAAACAAAATGTGCAAAACGTAGGCACGAAATCATTCACAAGAGGGTTGAAACAATAGATATGTTACAATTTGACGTTGAAGACGTCTCGCAGGTTGACACACATGACATCTCACAGGCTAACACTAAAAATTTCTCAAAGGTTGACACTGAAAATGTCTCGCAGGTTAACACAAAAGAGTTCTCTCAGGTTAAGATAAAAAATGTCTCGCAGTCACAGGTTGACACAAAAGATGTCTCACAGTTTGACACTGAAGGAATCTTACAGGTGGACACAAAAGATACGTTTGGTATAAAAGATGTCTCGCAGGTTGAAACAAAAGATTCATTGGCTGTAAATAAAGACATCTCACAGGTTGACTTGCACAACATCTCACAAATTGAAACAAATAATACATTAGATATAATTACAGATGTCTCACAGGTTGACTTGCAAGACATCTCAGAAGTGGATGCAAAAGATGTCTCACAAATTGATACAAAAGATACGTTGGGTGTAACTAATGATGTTTCACAGGTTAACACTTCAGATACATCATATATAAATAAAGTCTACCTGTGCGATGAATGTGGTCGACCGTTTCTTAACTCATCCTCCCTGGATCGTCACATCCGCTCCTTCAAGCTCAACCTTGGGGCCAAGATCTTCAAGTGTTTTTTCTGCACCCATGAGTACGAGACTGAGAGGGCACGCAACACTCACGAGCGCATCCACGGGAAAGAACGCCGGCTGCCCTGTTGCTGCTGCCACCTTGGCTTTCCCAACAGGCACGTAATAAAACAACACCGCGACAAGAAGAATATCCAGAAGCCGCCACAGTGTCCCGGGTGTCAGATGTATTTCTCTAAACATGCACGCCTCCGCCAGCATCAACAGGCAGTCGACAGATCCCTGCCATTCACCTGCTACCTCTGCCAACACAACTTCCACACCAAACGGGCGATGAAGATTCACCTGACGATCCACAGGCGCCGGTGTAATTATGAATGTCCTGCTTGTCTTTGTAGGTTTGGCACCAGAAGTGGGCTTGCCAGTCACCTATCCAAGAATGTTCGGACAAATGCGATTGTGAAGGCGCAGATACCTGAAACAAATGATACGTTAGATATAATTAAAGATGTCTCACAGGTTGACTTACAATACATCTCAGAAGTGGACGCAAAAGATCTCTCGCAGGTTGATACAAAAGATTCGTTGGGTGTAACTAATGACGTTTCACCTATGTTGACTGCAAACCCAGAGGATGACATTGACATTTAAATGAAGGTTCATTTATTGTTATTTACCATATTTCTTTTGTCTAGGGAAATTGTGTGTATTTGTTTTTTGTTTGTTTTTTTCTTTCTAAGATTACAGTATGTAGGCTCTATGGTTGAGGTGAGATTTTAGTTGGTAATCAATAATTAGTTAAAAACTACTGTCTTTGTGGTGCAATGCATAAGTGTGTTGATTTTCGGTGTGAGCATCCTAGGTTCGAATCCCCGGACTGCCACATGTGTTTGTTAATTTCATTAATCGAGTTTAGGAGTAAAGTTGGTTGGTGGAGAGAACATAATATATGTTACTTTATTAGAATACTAAGAATAGGGTATTTATTTATATGTTTGAAGTAAAATTTTAGTTAGAACAGTAATATTTTATGAGTTATAAGTTATTTATCAATTATTTATGAAGGTGAGATTTTAGTTAATCAAATATTGGTAAAAAAGTGATTTATCTTATAATTTATACAGTATATACCGTACTGTATAGCCTATATATAATATGTTACTGTAATAGATTACAGTATTGTTTTTTGTTTAATTTATATACTAATTGTATTGTATTGGATTATTGTACACTAATATTTAGTTTTAGTTTTGTATTCCAGTGTTCTAGGTGATGTTTTAGTCTATATATTGTACGGTTCCTGTTCTGGAAGAGAGTTCCAGAACTTCAAATTAGGAGGGATATATGGAAGTCAGAGGGTTAATTGGGATAGTCTTTACCCTTTTCATTCCCATAGATCCTTCCTAAGCTGTATAAATTTGTCGACTCATAGCTGGAATAAACTGTCAAAACGTGTCATGATCCTCATAGGTTTAGTAGGCATGCTCCCAGTAGCCACAAATCAGATGTCCTACATGTTTTGTATGTATGTGGCAGGTTTGTGATGGTAAAGCTTGCTGCTTGTCTGCCTGCGGAGACCGGAACCTCTTCTGGAGGTCTGGGACCTGGGAATCTTTTGCTGGGGACCCCAAATTTGCAACACAATCCCACCCCTACTCTGTGCAGCTCTCCAACCCAAGAGTGAAACATTATTCTCATTCTTTCTTCTATTCAACAGCTGAGTTCTGTAACTCCCATAATCATTCTTTCCCTCTTCCTATGACTTAAATTGCTTCAAACTCCTTATGTCCAGGCATTTTGGCTCGAACGTCCCTTGATTTTGGCCCTGTCACTCTTTCAACTCGGGGAGGCACTCGCTACAGGCAGTTCTGCGCGGATTTTCGGTGTGAGTATCCTAGGTTCGAGTCCTTGGAGTGCCACATGTATTTGTTGATTTCATCAATTAAGTATAGAAGTGAAGTTGGTTGGTGAAAAAATATAATAGATGTGTGTGATTTTTTTTTTTTTTTTTTTTCTCTGTTCGGGCTCCGTCTCGAGTCAGCCACCCTCAGCTAAAACAATCAATAATAAAAATATAAAGTAAGTAAATAAAATAATATAAAATGGGGTATGTGCCTGAGTATATACCTGTAGATAGATAGAGTTACTAATTTTATCTATAATAATGGGTTAAAGATTTTATTTGGTTTTGCCACTTCAGGATTGTGTATTATTATGTTCTTATTGTTTTGTTTGTAAGTGCATTTTGAAATTAATTACAAGGACATGGAAAGCTTGTGAGGTTTAATCTGCTTCATCATTCATTACTTTTTTAGTGGTATTTTTTATTCTTGCAATATTTATTAAAATATCTTTAGGCTCTGGAAAATAATAAAGAAGGACATTTTTGTTTGTTAATTTATTAACTAAAGTTTAACGTTAGTATTCTGTTGGGAGATTAAATTTATTTTAAGTCTCACTTGCATGACGTTGTTTCTTATCCCTGGAGATAATTTAGGGGGCCTTCACATTTATATGTATGTATGTACTGTATATACTCAGGCATATACCCCATAGCTGGGGGTGGCCGACTTGAGACAGAGCCCGAACAGCGACAATACAACACAACATAAACAAAAAAATATAAATTCACACACATCTAGGTCGCCCATAGACCCATAGACCCAGGATCACTCCCCCCAGCCCCAGACCTCCCAGAGAGGTTATGGTCTCACCAGGAAGACACGCAGCGGAGCACACCACAATGCCCACCCACCTCACATCCAGGCATGACCCTTCATATACACCGGCTCCCCGGGCCAGGTGCCCGACGGACCATTATCTAGTACAGCTGGTGCCCAACCCCCTCTCCCAACGACCATGTTTTCACTCATCTATTCACAAGCCTTCGATAGAGTCTGGCACAAATCTTTAATTTCCAAACTACCCTCCTTCAGTTTCTATTCCTCCATATGTGCCTTTGTCTCTAATTTCCTTTCCGGCCTTTCCATAGCTGCGGTTGTGGACGGCCATCACTCACTTCTTCATCCTATCAACTCCGGTGTTCCTCAGGACTCCGTCTTATCTCCTATTCTCTTTCTAATTTTCATAAATGATCTCGACTGTACATCCAGTCCCATCCATTCATATGCAGACGACTCTACCTTACACTACTCAATTAGTTTTCCAGAACGCCCCAGCCAGCAGTCCCTCATAGACAAACGTAATGAAGCCATAGAACTCTTATCTTCTGATCTAGCTACTATTTCCAATTGGGGTAGAGAAAACCTTGTTGTATTTAATGCTTCCAAGACCCAATTTATCCATCTTACTACCCGTCAGGAACCTCCAGAAGACTATCCCTTATTCTTCAATACTGTAATACAAAAATCAATTCTTCATATTCTCGGTGTCTCTTTTTCTTCTGCTCTCACTTGGAAGGACCATATTACCAGTCTTGCTAAAGCTCGGTTCACACATGCACGAATTAACGTCCCGTCCGTCCCCGACCCCTTAATTCGCCGTGCCAAGGCGGCGTCCTCTTTGTGCAGCATAAAATGGTCCGTGTGGGTCGGGGCAACTGCCAGAAAACGTGTTATGTCGGGGACACCCACAGGACACACACGGGAGCAGTCGTCGTCTTGACGCAGCCTGGCGGCGTCTAGACGACGACTGGAGGCGTTTAGACGACGATTAACGGGATGAGAACGGCGGCAAAAAAACGTTGGAACGGCCCTAGTGGTCATCGTGGCTGCATGGGGCCTCCAGATTGATGCCGTCCTGCCTATTTTCTTGGTCGGGGACGGACGTGACGTTAATTCGTGCATGTGTGAACCGAGCTTAAGGCAGCCTTCCAGAAGCTGGGTGTGCTCAACCGCCTCAAGGGGTTCTTTACCCCGGTGCAGCTTCTTGCTCTGTACAGGGGCACAGTGTGTCCTTGTATTGAGTATTGTTCACATGTGTGGGGAGGATCCTCTCACACCGCATTCCTAGACAAAGTAGAAAGGAAAGTCTTTCGTATCATTAACTCCCGTCCACTCACCAACTCTCTGCAATCTCTCTCTTCGCTGCAATGTTGCATCTCTCGTTATTCTATCACTACTACAATAATCAGTGTTCCTCGGAGCTTTCCCAGTGTATACCACCTCCTCTACGTAGGGTACGTAGTACCCGCCTTGCAACACAATCCCACCCCTACTCTGTGCAACTCTCCAACCCAAGAGTGAAACGCTATTCTCAGACTTTCTTCTATTCAACTGCTGAGCTCTTGAAGTCTCTCCCAGAATCAGTCTTTCCCTCTTCCTATGATTTAAATTGCTTCAAACTCCATGTGTCCAGGCATTTTAGCTCGAACGTGCCATGATTTTGCCCCTGTCACTCTTTCAACTCTGGGGGAGGCACTCGCTGCAGGCAGTTATGCCTTTTGTCTCCCTCATTCACATAGGAAAAAAAAAACATTCTCCATTCATTCCTATTTATTACCACTTCTTTTTGGTACTAAATCATTCGCTGACCTTTTATCCGATTCTCCGTCCTTTTCCTTCCCCACCATCGTCCGTTTTTTGCTGCACCTTAAGCTCCTTTCAGTAATCTGATCTAATCCTTCGGGCCAGACCTATGAGAGTTCCGTATGGAGTTCAGTGGTCTGGTTAATCTGCTCTACATAACTAACTAACTAATTACCACTTCTCTTGCCTTTTACAGTCATATCTATCTTCCAATGCTTGTACTACACTATCTCTCCATCTCAATGGAGGTCTTCCTATCCTTCTACCTCCCCTTGTATCTGACTCACATACTCTCTTTGTAAGCCTTTCATCTCCTATTCGATCAACATGTCCATACCATTCCGCACCCTTCTTGTCTGCAAGCTTGGCAACAATACCATTGAAGCTAACCAGACGACCCCCAATCAACGCACACCAACTTGGCCCTTCTTCCGCTAAGTCACCACCACCACGACCTAGCAGAGGAAAGAGAGACCACTCAAGCCAAAGTCCATTCGGCAGCAAAAAGCACCAGCGTAATCGATATCCGCTGAGGGAGAACTGGCTCGACGCACCTCCCCTATTTAGCTCCACTAGGACCAAATCTGTTTGACATAGTCTCTAATGTACCACAGCGAAGAGTTTGGGTTGAAGCATCTTTTCAAAAGCTACAGAGTCGGCTTGAAGCGCCTCTGGCATAAGCTTACAGTCAACTCTGAGGGCGGCTCGAAGTGTATCGGGATCACAAGTTGAGTGCACAGGGAAGTCGGCTTGAAGCGTCCCAAACACTTACGGGAAGGCAGTTTAAAGCGCCCCAATAGCTTGGAAGTAAAAACACCAAGTAAAGGAGAGGCAACTTGAATCTCCCCGGCACCGTGGAAATACCAGATCCCATACCAAGGCAGAGAATTGGAGAGGCAGCTTGAAGTGCCCCTACTCCATAGAAGTGAAAGCCACAAGAACCAGCCCTCCTTAGTCTGAAGTCAGACAGTTAAGAAGACACCTAGGACTCTGTCTATGAGCCCACCTCCTACACCCGGCAAATCTGTACCATAATGAAAGGCTTAGCTAAGTTTTCCCGACCTCCTCGGGTCCCTTCTTGTGACATTGTCTCTTTCCATTTAGGGTAACAATACACGCTACCTATTTTGTTTCCTATGCTTACCTGTAGCAACCCCACCTGGCACCTCTTACTGGTGTGGTCTTGGATAACTAAGTATTTGGACTTAATTTACATACACCTTGCTGTACAAACTGCAGAGATTGTATTGAAGAGATTTAGTAGAACTTAAATAAGTTCCCTTCCTGTGTCCGTAGAGTTTCTCAGTCTTCACTTACTTCATCGTTCATATCTTGCTTTACATAGACTGTTGGGACCATTTCCTTGTTAATATGTATTAGTTTGCGTAAATAAGTTACTATGAGTGAGATCTTGCTCAATTGCTTTCTATTCTCATATGTGCGATTAGTTTGCTTGGGAAACAGATTAACTTGCTCATGTAGTAATGTACACCCTATGTGGTGGATTGTGTTCTTTTATTTATAAATTATTATTTTACTTAATGCGTTGTTTCCACATAGCGATTTTGATTAGTTGTTTTGTCTTTTTACTGTGTTCGTATACATTTTGGTTTGTTTATTTTGCAAGTTTTACATTATAATTGGTATACAGTACTTTTGTAGAAGTTGGTTACCATTGTACCTTTACGCATTCTTAAACTAAAATCTTTGCGTTGTATAGTAAACTACATGAGTTATTCATGGATTATTTCTCGCCTTGTATTTCCTGTATACAGTGCATGTACAGTTGCCCACATAAATTTGGTTCCTCTCAGTGATCTTATACATAGAAATTAAAATGTAAAACTTGCAAAACAAACAAAACAAACTGCACAATATAAAGACAAAATCTAATGTGCATAATTGAAATACAAGTGTAGTTTCTTATGCAGCGGCTAATTCATCTGATTAGTCAACGGATAATTAAAAGAAACCACACTTGCAATTAATTCATAATATATTACTTTCATAGATAAAAGTGCTAGCCGAGAAGCAAGAGAGAGTCGAAAGCTGGAGGGAGTACTTCAACGAATTGCTAAATGTAAGGAATGAAGCGCCAGCAAACATAATTGGATGGGGTATGGGAGGGAGAAGAAGAGAAGTAGTGGAGGAGGAGGTGGGGATCAGGTCAGAAGTGTGTGAAGCCATGAAAAGAGTGAAGCACCAGGAATAGATGGAGTGTGTGGGGAAATGATGAGGTATGGTGGTGAGATAGTGATCGAATGGGTATGGAATATGTGCAAACTAGCATGGGAGAAGGGGAGTGCACCTGATGACTGGAAGACAGGCATAATAATGCCCCTATATAAGGGTAAAGGGGAAAGAGGAGTGTGTGGTAACCACCGAGGAACATGTCTTCTAAACGTAGTAGGGTACTGATTGAGAGAGTGAGAGCGAGAACGGTGAAATGGGTAGGTGACGAGCAGGGCGGTTTTAGGAAGGACAGAGGATGTGTAGATCAGATTTTTATCCTGAATAGTGTTGTGGAGATATATCTGGAGAAGCAACAAAAGCTGTATGTTGCCTTTATGGACTTGGAGAAGGCCTATGACTGGATAGAGAAGGTATGTGGAAAGCACTTGGAATATACTTACAGTTTTCTTACAGTAGATCCTCTGGAAAAAGGAAAACTAGGCCTGTGTATCCAGCTCAGTACCAGTACTTGCACTGCTGCGGTCGCTCACGGTGTTGGCGGCGGCGGTAGCAGACGCAACATTTTTAATATTCTGTATTTTTGCTTTATAATCAAACTTCAAATCTTGTCTTACCCATGCTTTATCAAGATTACTTTCAAACTCCCTTATTGATTCGGAATTGACTACATACTGGGGCAGTGCGTTCCACTCATTTACCACTATCACAAAATGAGTTCTTTGCCTTCTCAAGCCTATATCTTTCTTTGTAAATTTTCTTAGAGTGTCCTCTCATTCTTGATCCCTCCCCCTGCATCAAGAAGATACCTTCACACACATCCTCATCATACTTTCCTGACACTATCTTAAAAGTCTCTATATCATATCCCCTCTATCTATCTATCTATTGCCTGACGCCGTGATCCCCGAAGGGGTGGCCACGAACGAACCGCCCCCATGCACCTGTCCCAGTCAGTCGACGCCCCTCCCCCCAACCAACACTGCCTTCGTTCATGTAGTTCCTCACTCCATCCTTCCACCTCATATTCGGTCTACCTCTCCCCCTCTGTCCCTCCACCTCGCTCTCGTACACCCTCTTAGTCATTCTCTCGCTTTCCATACGTTCCATATGGCCGAACCATCTCAAGTTGTTCCTTTTCACACTTTCCAGCACATCTACCTCCACACCACACCTCCTTCTTACTTCCTCATTAATCTGTCTATCCCTCCATGTAACTCCGCACGCACTCCTTAACCCGGGAACTGCTGGGAGACTCTTAAGAGTGAGTGAAAAAAAAAATCAACTTTTGACATCGAAAAAAAAATATTTTGTTTATTTTTATTTTTTTATTTTTTTATTTTTGTTTGGCCCCTTGGCCATGCAAAATCTCAGTCCTCTACCTCCCCTCCTTCCCCACTTTCCTCCTCTCCTTCAGTTATCACCTATTTTCCCTGTTATTCCCTTATTCTGAGGTATATTTTCGTGCTAACATTAGAAATCCGGTTGGAGGGTGTGGTCATCACTGATAGCAAGCGAATGCAAGAGAGAGAGAGAGAGTATCGATCGACTGTGTCTCAGTGGCCTTGGGGGAAATTGGCGGGAAAGCAGCTTGCCTCACCCATACATTATACAACTCGCGGGCTATATCTCCGATTTTGACCATCCAAACGCTGTTTTCACTCGTTTTATTGTTGTTTCAGGTTAATACATTTCTTATCAACCCATAATAGGCGCATATGGATAAGTATTAATGCTATTAATGGTACAATTAATATTTTAGTGACGGAAACACCTCAAATACGTCAGCACAGGGGGACGTTTCCAATTACCCCCATGCGCACTTGTTAGGTTAAGTAATTAATTTCCACTGCTCTCACTCTTGGTCTGAGTCTCTCAACCAACGTCCATGCTTCGCTTCCGTAAGTCAGTGTCGGGATTACCACACTGTCATGCAAGGACTTCTTCACTTCCATACTGACCACCCTATTTCTTGTTACTGCTTTTAGCGTTCCTACAACCCTCTTCCCCTGTTGTACCCTCTCCCGCACCTCTTCATCCATAGTCCCATCTTTACTCAACACACTGCCCAGATACTTAAAAGAGTTGACGATCTCCATAGCCTGACCGTTCAGCTTCACCTCACACTCTGTGACTTCACCCCTTTCGAAGACCATAACCTTGCTCTTCCCCGTATTTACCTTCAAATTCCGTTTTTCGCACACTGTTCCAAACTCATTTACCAGACCCTGCAACTCCCATTCATTATCACTCATCAGAACTGTATCATCCGCAAACAGCAGTATAGGTAGCTTCCACTCAATTCCCTCCCTTTGCAGCGATACACCAACATCCACTGCTCTTGATAGTATTTCTTTCATGACTCCATCCATATATACAGTAAACAACCACGGGGACATCACACACCCCTGTTTCAAACCAACATTCAGGTCAAAGAACTCGCTCTGCTCACTCTCCACACATACTGCCGCCTTTGCACCCTCATACATGCTCTTCACTGCTTTCAGCAATTTGCCCTCTACTCCGTATATTCTAAGTACTTTCCACAAACCTTCTCTATCCACTCTGTTATAGGCCTTCTCCAAGTCCATAAAGGCAACATACACCATTTTTTTCTTCTCCAGATACTTCTCCACAACACAATTCAGGGTAAAAATCTGATCTACACATCCTCTTCCCTTCCTAAAACCTCCCTGCTCGTCGCCTATCCATTTCTCCGTTCTCACTCACTCTCTCAATCACTACCCTACTGTATACCTTCCCTACTACGCTTAGAAGACATATTCCTCGTTGGTTACCACACACTCCTCTTCCCCCTTTGCCCTTATATAGGGGGACTATTATGCCAGTCTTCCAGTCATCGGGTGCACTCCCCTTCTCCCATGCTAGTTTGCACATTTTCCATACCCATTCTATCACTACCTCACCACCATACCTCAACATTTCCCCACACACTCCATCTGTTCCTGGTGCTTTCCCCAACTTCACTCTTTTCATGGCTTCCCACACTTCTGACCTGATCCCCACCTCCTCCTCCACTACTTCTCTTCTTCTCCCTCCCATACCATATCCAGCTATGTTTGCTGGCTCTTCATTCCTTACATTTAGTAACTCACTGAAGTACTCCCTCCATCTTTCGACTCTCTCTTGCTTCTCGGCTAGCATTCTCCCATTCTTATCTTTCACACCCTTACTGTTTCCCTTGCTACCTTCCCTAACTTTCTTGACTTCTTTCCAGAACAGTTTCTTACTCTCCCTCCATTTTACACTCAGATTCCTTCCAAATTCCTCATCTACTCTTCTCTTACTTTCCTTCACTACTCTCTTCACCACCCTCTTACTCTCCACGTACCTCGCTCGTTTCTGTCTCTCGGAATCTTCATTCCCTCTACTACCCAACCACTCTCTATATGCTTTCTTCTTTTCTTCCACAGCTATTCTTACCTCTTCTGTCCACCATGCTGTACCTTTCACTCCCCTCCCTCTTCTCACTCCACACACCTCCTCACATGCTGCACAGATCTCATCCTTAAACACCTTGCTCATCTCCTCCACTTCCTCCATAACTTCCAGGTCGAACCCACCTAGTCATCTTTCCACTGCTCTCCTGTACTCCTCCCTGACTTCCTCCTCCTGCAACCTCTCCACCCTCCTCACCATTCCACCCTCCTCTCGCCTCCCTCCCGCTCTCCTCACCCACTTCTTTTGTATCCTAACCTTAGCTACCACTACATAATGATCAGACAGACCCCCTCCAATACCCCTATACACCCTAGCATCCATCACAGATTTCTTCATTCGTTCATCCACACATACATAATCAATCAATGACTTTCGTTCCACCACTGTCTTATCCTTCATCGTCAACATCCGTTTCCACGTGTACCTGTGGATCATTCTGTGTCGGAAGAAGGTGTTGGCTATCCACAGCCTCCTCCCCACACATACGTCCACAAGTGCACTACCATTCCCATTCACCTCTGATGGTCCCCCCCACTCTCCCACCACTCCCTCAACTTTCCTATCACCCACCTTACCATTCATATCCCCAATCAGAAATATTCTTTCGTTCTTGTCAAACTTCTCCAGGCACGCCTCCACATTCATCCAGAACTCCTCTTTCTTTCTTTTAAGTATATCCTCTGTCGGGGCATACACGCATACAATCACCCACGTTTGTATTCCTACTTTCATTCTCACCCACACAATCCTTGAACCCACAGACCCATACTCTTACACATTCCTTCAATTTGCTACTTACAAACAAACATGCACCTTCTCTTGCTGTTCCTTCACTCACTCCAGCACACACACCCACATCTGAACCTTTCCATTTGGTCTCTGTCATTCCACATACATCCAGCCTGGCATTCACTAACACTTCCAGAACCTCTCTCTCTTTTGTGCCATCATTCATGCCACTAACATTCCACGTAGCCATTCTCAGAATGTCCGAAGGCATGTCCTTAGTCGGTCGTGGTTCGTCAACGTTGGTTCCGTCCGCATCCGAGGCTGTTCGTTCGTTTTTCTTTGCTTAGATATTTTTTCCGGGTGGGGGTCGTAAGCCCACCGACCCCTCTCTTTCTCCTATATGCCAGTGTCGGAAGCCCCAGTGTCCTCAACCTCTGCTCATAGCCCGCGTTCTTCAACGTTGGTACTAGCTTGCTAGCTCTCCTCTGCACTTTCTCCACTGCTTCTATATCCTTTACCATATATGGAGCCCACACCTGGTTCGCATATTCCAGTTGCGGCCTAACCAGCGCTGTATAGAGATTCCTGAAGATTTCTTCGTCAAGTGACACAAATGTCCTCCTTATCAGCCCTACAATTCTATTGGCTTTGTTTATCTTTTCCGCTAAATGTTCTGAGAAATTTAACTTATTGTCTATCACTACTCCTATATCCTTTTCTGCATTCACTTCCTCCATCGCTTCATACATACTGTATCCTACCTTGTCTATCTTGCTTGTCCCAATCCGCATGTACTTGCATTTTTTTGGATGAAAAGGCATTAACCAATGCTCAGACCATCCCTTCATGCCCTCCACATCTTGAAGCAAACCCACATCTTCCTTACTCCTCACTCTTCTATACAGCTTAGTGTCATCCACATTCAGGTATACCTCACTTCCATTAGTTATAACTTCAGGTAAGTCGTTGATAAATATAACGAACAGTAGTGGTCCCAACACAGATCCCTGAGGTACCCCACTTGTAATTTCCCTCCACCCCGAGCCTATTCCATTCACCAGTACCCTCTGTCTCCGATCTTTCAGGAAGGCTTCTATCCATTTCACACATTTCTCCCCTATATTATAGCTTCTAACTTTCTCTATTAACCTTTTATGTGGGACCTTATCGAAGGCCTTCATAAAATCGCAATATACCACGTCTATTACATCACCATCCTCTAGAATTTGCATCCAATCATCTACCACCTTAATTAGCTGTAGTACCGTCGACCTCCCCGGCAAGAATCCGAACTGTCTCCCACTGAAAAGTTGGTTTGATTTCATATGCTCCATTATTCCTTCTCTAATTACCGTTTCCATTAGTTTACACACAACACTTGTCAAACTGACTGGTCTATAATTACCTGGGTTATTTCTCTTTCCCTTCTTAAATATAGCTGTTATGTTCGCCTCTCTCCAGTCCATCGGGATTTGTCCTGTATTAAACGATGCCTCAAATAACATTTTCAATGGCTCTACCAACATCTCGCCTCCTTCCTTTATGATTCTTGGGTGTATCCCATCCTGTCCCGGGGACTTACTTCTGTTCATTTTTTCTATAGCCCTTCTTATTCTAGCATGGGAAAACTCTATTAGTTCTAGTGCCGGTGCCTGTTTGATGGGAATAGTAGGCACTGCATCATCCGACTCCACTGTTAGTACCCCCCAAAGTATTTCCCCAGCACCTCTGCTTTCTCCTTATCAGTCTCCACTCTACTCCCATCATCCCCCTACCAGCTCTGGGATCCCTACTCTTCTTGTTAACTTTCCTGAATGTACTTCCAGAATATTTTTGGATTATCCTTAACATTTCTAGCAATCTCTCTCTCCCTCTCCTTCACCCCCCTCCTTGTCTCCCACCTTATTTTATTGTTTATTTGTCTGCATTCCAGATCCACTTCTTAAGCTTCTATACTAGACCCCCCCCCCCCCTATACGGAGTAGATGGCAAGTTGCTGAAAGCAGTGAAGAGCATGTATGAGGGTGCAAAGGCGGCAGTACGTGTGGAGAATGAGCAGAGCTCATCTGAATGTTGGGTTGAAACAGGGGTGTGTGATGTCCCCGGGGTTGCTTACTGTATATATGGATGTAGTCATGAAAGAAATACAAGGAAGAGTAGTGGATGTTGGTGTATCGCTGATTAGGGAGGGAAATGAGTGGAAGCTACCTGTACTGCTGTTTGCTGATGAAACAGTTCTGATGAGCGATATTGAATGAGAGTTGCAGGGTCTGGTAAATATGTTTGGAACAGTGTGTGAAAAATGGAATCTGAAGGTAACTGCGAGGAAAAGCAAGGTTATGGTCTTCGAAAGGGGTGAAGCCACAGTGTGTGAGGTGAAGTTGAACGGTCAGGATATGGAGATTGTCAGTTCATTTAAGTATCTGGGCAGTGTGTTGAGTAAATAAGGAACTATGGATGAAGAAGTGCGGGAGAGGGTTGTAGGAACGTTAAAAGTAGTAACAAGAAATAGGGTGGTCAGTATGGAAGTGAAGAAGTCCTTGCATGACAGTGTGGTAATCCCGACACTGACTTACGGAAGCGAAGCATGGACGTTGGAGAAGAGACTTTGACCATTATATAATTATATATTTAAGCAATTAATAATACCTAGCCGTAGATAAATAACCCCTAACTGAGGCTGGCCACGAGGCAGACGGTAAGTATCACGACGAAGACGACAACCTTACCTCCCAAGACGACACGTAAGCAACCAGCATACTGTACACGCGTCGCCCCACGCCAGAGGGGAAAAAGCAAACTCGGACTCTGGAAAGTTCCCCACCACGTGGGACAACTCTTAGACCAGAGCGTCTGCTAAATAATTATAACACACATTACCCCATCTGATAGATGGCAAGTAATTCAGCTCTGCGTATAAATAGCCTCCTAAATAACTAGGTAAGAGCAAAGCTAGAGCTAAAAACAAAAAATAAAAACAAAGGCAAGCCACGTGTCCCAAAGTGGACCGTATGGACGCCTAACACTGTACCCTATTCTAACATTTCCTGTGGATGTGCCAATGGGGCCGACCGTCCTAACTAATCTAACCCTATTCTGGAACATCTCAGATAAATACAAATGAGCAAAAGTGCGTGCGGAGTTACATGGAGGGATAGACAGACGAATGAGGAAGTAAGAAGGTGTGGTGTGGAGGTGGATGTGCTGGAAAGTGTGAAAAGGAACACCTTGAGATGGTTCGGCCATATGGAAAGCGAGAGAATGCCTAAGAGGGTGTACGAGAGCGAGGTGGAAGGATGGAGTGAGGAAGTATATGGATGAAGGCAGTACTGGTTGGGAGGAGGGGCGTCGACTGACTGGGGACACAGATGCATGGGGGCGGTTCGTTCGTGGCCACCCCTTCGGGTATCACGGCGTCAGGCAATAGATAGATAGATAGATACATAAAATCATATCGAGGAACATAACTTATATGAGCAACAGTACATTGACTTATTAGTTTTCCCTGTTTAGAAGAACCCAATTATACCAATTTGTGCCTCGCATAGCAGCAGGAAATCATATGTAGGCCTACTACGAAACTGCTCTATGTTGAACTTGGTCTCCAGTCTGCTTGGCAGCATTAATCCGAGGAGCGCATAATTGAGGTAGTCAAAAGTGCCGCGTGTACGTAATTAAACCCTTCGATTCCGACAGAATTTGTTATATTTACCATATAAAGCATTATTTCTTCTCCATGTGTGTATATTTTACTAATATGATGAATATATAAACATTGAGCGATAAAAGAAGTGGGAACAGCAATTGGGTGATGGAAAACTTATATTTTCGCTGGGCAGTCGTGTTCTGAGGTGGCTGGGCGAGAGACATACAGTATATCTCTCCTCTGCAACGTCTCGCAAGCTACTGCAGAGCAGCCCGGGAGAGATCTACTGCTAGAGGGTCTCTATATGACTCACCCTAGAGACCACGTAGTATATAGTTATACAGTACTATAGTTTCTCTATTTCACCTGTCTCGAGCCCGCCTGACGACAATTGGCGCAGAAAGTAACTAATAAATGAGGGAAATAAGAGGAAATATAGCAGATAATTAAGGAAATTAAGGGGATAATACACGTGGAGGAATGGTCGGAAGTATTAGAGGGGAATTATCTCAATCACATATAATTGCTTTGTTTTGAGTGCCCGTGGGGCGTTTTGGAAGGATTTTTTCATGGTTTTGCTTCCGGTAGGTTCTACAGATACTTCCGTGAGGCTTATCGCACTTGTCGGGTAAAGGCACCTTTCAACAATGTCCAGTGTGTTTACCAAAACAAAACCTCCTTGAATTAGGATGGCTCCAATGCATTTGTAGTTTAAATTGTAATCAACAACTATATAGGCTAGTCTGTGACCAGTAGTACAGAAATCAATGTTACTATGTAATACATAGTAACATAGTATGTATGTACTAAGCTTAAGTTCTGAGAGATTCCCCAACAAATATCTGCAAGATAATTATCAACCTATAGGCTACACTACTGCCAGCAGAGGAGAGTAACAATTAACATTCCCTGATCGATCCACTCTATGTATTCTAAACATTATACAAATTCAAATAGTAATATTTATTGATTATAATTTAACAGTTTGTCTAATTGTTATATCATATTCAATAGATATTACTATTTGTGCCATGCTGATAAGCTGCAGCTTGTGAGAATAATCAATCACTCTTTTGAGAGCTAAACAATTAATCTGCACTGCTAAAATTAGATTAACAGCTTGTTCCAACCTCCTTTGACATATTAACAGTGTTTCCTTTTTCGTTGTGCATCGACCATGTTTATTCATAATGTAATTCTACTGCCACGTTGATATGAACTGAGTATAGCCTCTTGTTATTATTTGTGTATGGCAACACTGACCTGGGCGTTGCTAATTGCAGTTGGCAACATTGTGACTATGCGAGTTGATTTGTCAAATGTTTTACGTCTTCTATTATAGCCTGCTGATTACTGAAGAAATCAAGACTAGGCCCAGTATATTTAGTTATTGATAGTGATTTTGTGAGGAACAGCTATAGTTTGGTAAGTTAGCTAAGGAAGACGATTGGTGTGAAATAATTGAACAATTAAGATGCTTCAAGCCTAGCCTAGCCTACTAAATTGACACATCTAACAGGCTAACAATGACAAGTAGTGGTTGGTAGTATATACATTTGGATCCCATATTCCATGATATTCTCTTTAATTCTTTATCATGTTAGTGTTAGGCCTGTGTAAGTCTTCAGTTATCATTAAAAGAGTACTGTGTACATTAGTACAGTAGTGGGTAGGATGTGTAAGGGTTACCAGACTAGGCTAGTCAATTTCTTAGCCTATGTTGGTGATATTTTAGGATAAGTTAGTACAGTAGCCTAAGTTCAGAGGATCGGTGGGAATGACTTGTGTTACCGGGCGTACGTCGTGTAAACACGTAGGCCTAAGTTGATGTCAAACAGCGTGGGTGTGGGGGCGGGGGTGTGGGGTGCCTGGGGGCGGCAGCCCCCACCCATAATACTAGGATAGGTTAGGTAAGGTTGTTAGGTGAGGCTAATGTCCTTTCAAAAGGATATAGTAAACACTAGGATATACCTGGTCAGAGGTAGGTGATAGCCTACGCCCGATAACACAACTCGGTAAGAGTTGTGGGCAAGAATGTTATGTGCGAGCGTACCGCCAGCCTTGTTTACACTACCCGTAGTGGCATCGGACCTTTGCCATCATGTTCCCGTCTATTTTGACTGCCTTTGGATACAATAATATGTTGAGGGGCCCCCCTTCACCCCCCCATGACATATTGTTATCATCATATATGTTGCCAGCAGGGGGCAAATTGCCGTCAAAATAGACGCGAACTTAACCACGGCGATCGACAAATGTAAACATGATGGCGGAGGCGTCGGACCTTTGCAATCATGTTCCCGTCTATTTTGAATGCCATTAGATACAATAATATGTTGAGGGGGGCTTTGCCCCCCTCACCCCCCCATGACATATTGTCATCATCGTATATATTGACAGCAGGGGGCAAATAACCGAAAAAAATCGCCGTCAAAATAGACGCGAAGTTAACCGCGGCCGGCGATCGCCCTATGTAAACATGACGATCGTACGCCCGAACTCTACATCCATCCCGAGTTGTGTTATCAGGCGTACCACTACCGACATACAGCATAACTCGACCTCTCTAAAACATTAACCTAACCAGACAACCTAACCTAACCTAACCTAACCTAGTATTCATGTAGTAATGAGAATACTAGGTTATGTTAGGCATTTTATTTAGGTTAAGTATTTATAGATGACTTAGCCTATGTTGTATGTCGGTAGTGGTACGCTCGATAACACAACTCTTACCCACAACTCTTGCCGATCGGTGTAGTAGTTGATAAGGATTACCTGATTTGGGATGGATGTAGAATTCGGGCGTACGGTCGTCATGTTTACATAAGGCGATCGCTGCGGTTAACTTCGCGTCTACAGTATTTTGACGGCGATTTTTTTCGGTTATTTGCCCCCTGCTGGCAATACATATGATGATGACAATATGTCATGGGGGGGGGGGGGGTGAGGGGGGTAAAGCCCCTAAAATGTTGGGGGGGGCAAAGCCCCCCCAATATATTATTGTATCCAAAGGGCAAAGCCCCCCCAATATATTATTGTATCCAAAGGCAGTCCAAATAGACGGGAACATGACAGATGGCAAGCGTCCCGACGCCGGTCTGCATAGTGTACACAAGGCTGGCGGTACGCCCGAACTCTACATTCTACCCCTACTTTTTTGTGCTCTTTGCCCCCTGCTGGCAATATATATGATGATGACAATAAGTCATGGGTGGTGAGGGAGGGCAAAGCCCTCCCTCAACCTATTATTTTATCCCACGGCAATCAAAATAGAAAGGAACATGATCGCGAGCGTCTGCATAGTGTAAACAAGGCGGGTGGTACACCCGGTAACTACATTCTTGCCCAATCTCTTTCTACACGTCGCAATGTTGCATCTCTTTCACTCTTCTATCGCTAATACAACAATCAGTGTTCTTTAGAGCTCTCAGTGCATACCCCTTCCCTTGCGGCGAGTACGAGGCATCCGCCTTTCAACACAGTCCTACTCTTCTTCTGTCCAGCTCTCCAACCCAAGAATTGGCAAATTCTCTGTCTTTCTTCTACTCAACAAGTGAACTCTGGAAGTCTTCCCTCAATCAATCTTTCCTTCATTCTATGACTTAAACTGCTTCAAACTTTGTGTGTCCAGGTATTTTGACTCTAACATCCCTTGAATTTGGCTCTGTCACTCTTTTGGCTTTGGGGGAGACAATCATTACAGGCAACCTGCCTTTTGTCTCCTTCATATACATAGAAAAAGAAAATCTGAAAGTTTTGTCTGGAATTACTGGTACCAAATTTATAAATATAATACTGCATAAGTGATCTAGAATATAATTGCAATGAAAAGTATGGTATTGTACTGTAGGCTACCATAATTTTTCATTTCTATTTTCATGTTCCAGATACCCAGTAACTACAGGACCAGATCGGCAGTGCACTGCTGCGTAGGCCTAGTGCATCTCAAGTCACATTTACATTGATTTACATATATACACTAACGACACAGATCTCATTATCCAAGCAAGGTGGCCAGGACTTAATTCAAGTGGAGATATTGACTGTTTTGGTTATTGAGAACATCCTGTAGATTATTGCTGGTCTAGATAGATACCTGGTCAAAGGATTAAAGGCTAAATGGAAGAACATACAAGCACTGATGTTATGGATGAACAGTTGTCAGATTCAGAAATGCCAGGTTATAGTTCCAGCCTTGTGACACCAAGCACGGCTATTCCAACAGCCGAATCAGAGACTGAAGAGCCTAAGGTTGATGGAGATGACACACAGGAGCAAGAAGAATCTTGTTTTGATATAGAGATCCTCAATAATGGATATCTAATAGAAACCGAATCGGCCAAAATTAGTGAACTAGGGGAGGATTGGGGCATCTTGGAGTTGACCCACGAGAAGCTTGGCGGAACGGTAAAAATTAACTTTGTAAGGGACAAAGTTTTCATAGAGGGCGCAGGCATAGACAAGGAGGAAAGTTTCGAGTCTCGCCTGACACCACTCAAGGATAAAAACTGGTGCTGCAGGGCGCGTAAAATAGTCAACGAGACAATGAAAGTTGTCAACAGTGTCCCGGTTCAATACACAGCAGTTATGATGTATATTGGAAACAGGCCGAGTAAAAAGGTAAGAAAGCCTAAAGTATATGATGCATCGTATGGATTACAGGTAAATAGACCAACATTTACACCATCTCCTCGCAAGAGCCCCAAACCCGATAACACGGAAACTTACGAGGGGCTAAAAATCATGAGAAGTGGTAAGGCAATTGAAATTGAAGCTGCCAAGATCTACAAATTAAAGCCGTTCGATGGGATCTTAGAATTCAACCATGAGAAACTGGACGGCCAAATAAAGATCCACTTCATAGCGCAGGCTGTAGTGGAGAACGAGAGATACATGGCGCATGCTGGGAGCCTTGTTACGCAGCTCTCCCACCAGATGGATGAGCAGGTCGGATGTATAGCGTATAGACTGCCCGAGAAACAGACAATCAAGCGTGTGGATAGTGAAGAGGTGGAATACAGGGCTAGCGTGGTGTGGATCGGGGAGAAGCCGTTCGAGTTATCCATGTCAGCCAAGGAGAAGAAGGAGATGCGGAAACAGATGGAACGCAGCCACCGGGGGGGACTCAACCGGAACAGACCTGTAAGTAATATTGTTTCTTTTTTATATATTTTGTATTACTGTTTTATTATCTAAGTTTTGCTGTGTGACTTGTGAGTAATATGGTTTCTTTTTTATATATTTTGTATATGTATGTATGTATATACTCAGGCCCAATCCCCACTTTTCTTATTTTTGTTTTCTTTTTTTCGGGTGGGTGGCCGACTCAAGACAGAGCCCGAATAGGGACAACATAACAGAAAACAATGAACACATAAAAACAAAATACAAATTCACACTCATCTAGGTCATCTAGGAGTAGACCCAGAGACCAGGGTCACCTAGGTCCCTCCAGCACTCCCCCGGCCCCCAACCACCCGGAGAGGTTCCGATCTCAGCAGGCAAACATGCAGCAGAGCCGAAGCCACAAGCCCTCCCACCACACTTCCAGGCGCACCCTTCATATAAACCGTCTCCCCGGGCCAGGCGCCTGATGGACTATTATCTAGTCCAACTTGCGCCCGACCCCTTCCCCCAAATGACCACGTGTTCACTAATCTATTCACAAACATTCTCCATTCATTCCTGTTTATATATTTTGTATTACTATTTTATTATCTAAGTTTTGCTGTGTGACCTGTGAGTAATGTTGTGATTTTGTTTTTATTGATTTTGTATTACCGGTACTGTTTTATTATTTAAGTTATGCTGTACTGTATGTCACTTGGGCAATGTGACCCAAAGAAGCACAAAATACCAAGAAAAGAAAAAGACAAAAAGAAAAGAAAACAAAATGACGTTCAGACACACTCACCCTGTCACTTGCGTACCTTCTTGTCGTTTGGAATAGCATTAACTCCTTCAGACTCATATGACGCAGAGGTTGGCAGATTAGCAATAAGAAATAGAGTTCTCTCACTCTTATAATTACCTCTCCAAAATTAGTTATCTGCCCACAGCTAACTCAAAGACAACTGCAGAGGTTGAAGTAACTAAACTAAAGGTTTGTAAATACCCCTGATGGTAATAAAGGTTTTAAAGTATCCCTAATAGGCTCAACATTGCGTAATATGTCGGAGAGGGTTAAGGGGACAGTGGCTGTTTGTTTGGTCTATTAATTCATTTATTCATATATTTTTTTAGTTTCCTCCCTAGACCTCTATCAAGCTTAGAAAAAAAAACATAGACCGCCCTTCAAGATAGATTTGTAAAAAAAAATTGGTAGAAAAATGTTGCGGTCAAAGGCCGCTTCCTCCTAAAATTACAGGCTCGCTTTCGCTCGCCAGGAAAAAATTGACACCTAAATGGCACAAAGGGTCCTAATATTGACAAAGAAATGGGGTGAAAGGTCATAAAATCCCCAAACTAATAGAACCAACGTCTTAAAATCTCAAAAGTAATGGGGCTAAACATTAGGGAGAAGGGGGTCCAGAAAAACAGTCTGTCTCCCCTTAACTCGGCAGTGTAGGCACAAGCTATGAAATTGTATAGCCTGTATTAATTGTATAGCCTGTATTAATTGTATAGCCTGTATTAATTGTATAGCCTGTATTAATTGTATAGCCTGTATTAATTGTATAGCCTGTATTAATTGTATAGCCTGTATTAATTGTATAGCCTGTATTAATTGTATAGCCTGTATTAATTGTATACAGTAGCCTGTATTAATTGTATACAGTAGCCTGTATTAATTGTATAGCCTGTATTAATTGTATAGCCTGTATTAATTTTTGTTTATACTGTTTAGCCCTAACTACAGTACCGACAGAAATGTTATTTTGGATTCTTCTAAAGTCCTTAACCCCATTACCACAATGATGTCTTAAGCCGGAGTCACACAAGCCGTTTTTCGAGCAATTTTTATGGGCAATTATGGTTTGGAACCTTAAAAAATTACACTTCATCAAAAATTAGCTACCTAACATAATCTACCTTCAGTCTAGTTACCGATAACAGTGCGAAAAAGCCCCCAAATAATACGAGAAAAAACTTGCTCATGGAAAATTGATGGAAAAAGCGCTCGTGTGACAGCGGCTTTGTGAAATTTTATCCTGGCTATCATTAGATAAACTTAATCAGTTTAGGATGGATCAGTCGGAGTCAAAGAGTTCATTGATATGGACTGTACCCTTTTCATTCCCAGAGGTCCTTTCTAAGCTGAATACAAAAGTCTAGTACATATGTACATATGTTGACATATGTTGTATGTATGCATGTATATACTCAGGCAATTACCCCATAGATGGGGGTGGCCGACTCGAGACAGAGCATACATACATACATTAAAGACTATGATCCACATGTGAGTAGGTCTGTCTTTTTGTTCACCTAATGGCAGCATTCCAGGAATCCAGGTAGCCCGGTCTTTGGCGTCCCTCTTAGTCAGTCCTTTGGCAGCGAGATCAGTTTGTACCACCTGATCCCACGTCAGTATTGGCCAGAATTGAATGAAACAAACACTCTGATCTTGAAGTGGCTAATATACTGTACTGTAAGTTTTGAGTGTATGAGGTAACTAAGTAGGATTTAAAAAAATTTTACACATTTATCCCACTAACTTGTAGCTTTATATTTATTTATTTGTATTGTACTGTATATATTTGCATTTGTCTTTTAACAGAACACCAGCTCATATGGCCAAAAACCCAGCTCATACGGTCGAAATCCCAGGCCGTCCGGGCAAAACAGATCCAGAGGTAAGCGCATCAGAGAGGGCAGGCCACCTATCAGTTGCCCCGGATATTTTTCCCACAAGACCACCTCCCCCAACCACCCGAGCTATGATCGTCGGCCCAACTATAACCAGCGCTCCAACTACAATCACAACAACACCTGTGATAATTATGGTGGCTTCAATAATTATCAACAAGACTTTCGGCCCTATGACAATTATGGTGGCTACAATAATTATCAACAAGACTTACAGGCCTATAAGAAAAAATCCTCTGCCTACAATAGCCGGAAATTTAATGCGTGGGGCGGGGAAAGCTCCGGCGACTGTGGCAACGACTATTTCCCCGAGGATATGTAAAGCCACTATCATGTTGGCTTTTTATTTTAAATTTTATCGACAACTCTGTTCCGCCAGCTTCGGAAATACACTTTTTGTTGTTAATATAGTCACCCTTTAATAATCAGCTTCCTGTCAGTTTGCTGATACCAGTGTAAAATACTGTACAGTAGTCTCCAAATGTTGCCAGATTAAAGTTGCAGATCAAAAGTTGACTAGTAAAAGTTTTCATGTGATACCCCCTGCCCCTTCACCTTAACTTGAGAGCGGGATGTATGGTATGATAGATTAGCCAATTAGTATGTAGAAATTACCAAAATACCCTCCGCGAGGGGTGGCGAGAAGTAGTGCGGCAACTGCGATGACGACTATTTCCCTGAGGATTACTGTACAATTTAATAGGTAAATATCGGAGTGAGGATTTTAATAATTTATTACTGTAATACAACAGACAGGATTTTGCTGTACTTAAGAAGAACTTTTAGGAATGAAAGAGTTAAGGAATATCAAAAAAATTCCTCTGTCTCTGACAGGTCCATCCTATGGTTTATATATGATCTGGAGGTAGAATTAATCAAATTGGTAACATACGATTAAAAGGGTTAAGGCTGATTTACCCCTTTCAGTACGATGACATCTCTCTTAATATTTACATAGCTATCAATAATTCAACCACACTCAACTACAAGTATTTTTGTGACTTTACAATTATGGTATGTACAGTATACAGTATGTATATATGTGTATACTGTATGTATATATATATATATACAGTATATATATGGGTTTGAGAAGAGACTCAGACCAAGAGTGAGAGGAGTGGAAATGAGTTACTGGAGAAGTGTGTGCGGAGTTACATGGAGGGATACACAGACGAATGAGGAAGTAAGAAGGAGGTGTGGTGTAGAGGTAGATGTGCTGGAAGGTGTGAAAAGGAACACCTTGAGATGGTCCGGCCATATGGAACGTATGGGAAGCGAGAGAATGACTAAGAAGGTGTACGAGAGCGAGGTGGAAGGACAGAGAAGGAGAGGTTGACCAAAGAGAGGTGGAAGGATGGAGTGAGGAAGTATATGGATGAAGGCGGTGCTGGTTGGGAGGAAGGGCGTCGACTGACTGGGGACAGAGATGCATGGGGGCGGTTCGTTCGTGGCCACCCCTTCGGGAATCACGGCATCAGGCAATAGATAGATAGATAGATATATATGGGATCAGGTAAATCTGTCTGATCTCAACATAAGGAGCCTGACAATAGAGGCGAGACTCAGAACAGGGCAGCCTGGAATGCTGCCATTTAGGACGTAAGACTGCAACCACAATCTCTGTGGACGAAGCGGTCTTTAAACTTGTATGTGTATGTATTGGGGGAAGGGAAAGATGTGGATGGATAGATGGATATAGTTGGCTAGATAGATCAATAGATGGAGAGAGAGAGAGACCGGTATTTTCTTTTTCTAATTACAGTAGGGTCCCCATTTGTCCGTGTTCGAGCGGTGTATTTCACGAGTTGTGCGAGCTACCAAAAATATTAATTTAATAATTCCAAACTGTGCTAATATTGTTCGAAGTGTGCGAGCGCCGGAATAAAGGTAAGCAAATCCGTGGAGAAACCCAAATGTACGAGTTTCTTCACAGCTGTGCGAGATACGTCATGCGCCATGAGACAACGAGAGACAACGAAGCCGACAAAATGGTGAGAACAGAGATGCATGTTGGACTTGACAGATTGTTCCAGAACTACAGGGAATTGTACAATAAAAGAGTGAAAGAGGAAACAGACTCGCATTACAACATTCCTATCTCGCGCCACAATTGCCCCGCCCCCTACAGCCGTGGTGGCCCCGCCCACTACAGCCACCACCTCTGCCACACCTGCCACCTCCGCCACACCTGCCACCTCTGCCACACCGTCCACATCTGCCACATCTGCCACATCTGCCAATGATTTCGATGGATTCCTACACAAAATTGGCGTTAAAGAAAGAAAACTTCGCCTGGATAGAGCTATGAATATAGGGGAGGAGCGTAGCACCGATGGCGAGTCAGACGGAGACGGAGACGGAGCTGGGGCCGGGGCCGGGGCCGGGGTAGCATAGCTGCACTCACCCTGCCGCGGGGGTTTTCCTCGGAGCCCCCTAGCTTAATGTGAGTAAACAATGACTTATGATTGTTTAAGTATTGCTTACTTTTATTTATATTATGTATTGTTATGAATATGTGTCAGGTAGTGTTGTTTTGTATAGGTAATATGAAGTTGAACCCCTAAACTCGGGACTGTCCATCCACCAAATTAATTATTTCCCATAAGATACATGTTTCGAGTTGTACGATTTCGAGTTGTGCAGCCTTGTTCATCCACCAAATTCTTGCACAAATGGGGACCCTGCTGTACTTTAACCAGATGACTAAACTCCATAGCATAGTAGGCCGTGGCCTTCCTTAGGAGCTCAGGGCTGTTCGGCCAGGCAGCCTAGGGAACAACTACTACTACTACTACTACTCCATAGCATAAATAATTGTATTGCTTGTTTAGTATTGCTGAAGAGGACATTTCTTAGTTCCCGTATATACTGGTAGCCTACTCTCTAATGTCTCATATATTTAGAAATATAGGTTTTATGGATTATTATAATTATAGAGTACTGTACTTTTCTTAAGTACAGTACTAGAGAAGAGCATTACTGTAGTATTTATGTTTTAGTTAGTAAAACCTCGCCCATCCAGACTAATTGGGGGAGAACCCTGTCTGGATCTGCCAAAAGTCCGGATCTGACGAAAGTCCGGACATATATTCAGCCATCCAGACAAATCCGGATGGTTGAAACATGAGTCCGGATATCTAACTTAAACTACCAGACTTAGGTTTCAGCCATCCAGACAAATCCGGATGGCTGAAACATGAGTCCGGATATCTAACTTAAACAACCAGACTTAGGTTTCAGCCATCCAGACAAATCCAGATGGCTGACATACAAGTCTGGATATCTAACACTGGATGTAAATAATATGTGTGGAAACTTGTATTCGTCTCGTTCGTTTCCGGATTGACTTATATTTTTCCCAAGCCATCCAGACAAGTCTGGTTGGCTGAAACATGAGTCTGGATCGAAATGCCTGTCTGGATCTCTTGGGTTTCCGGATCTGAGAGCACCGGATAGGAAGGGTTTTACTGTACACACATTTGTATTTTATATTTATATTCATTAATGTATATTGTATTTTTCTTTTAGTAGTGATGAGTACAGTAGTAATATATTTCTGAGTTACTGCATACTGTACTCTATAATGTGTTGATAGCGTAATGCTTTTGCATTACGCTATCAACACATTATTAGAATCGTGCGCGGAATTTTGATATTAGTATCCTAGGTTCGAGTCCTTGGAGTGCCACATGTATTTGTTGATTTCATTAATTGAGTTTAGAGGTGAAGTTAGTTGGTGGAAAAAACATAATAATATATTACCTCCACTAACAAAGTTGGACTGAGGTAATGTTTTCACCTACGTTTGTTAGTTGTCTGTACCCAAGATATCTTATAAAGTTATGAACCAATTTTCATGAAATTTGGTTTAGATAGTACAGTACCGGTATATGGGCCAAGGAAGAAGTGATTCAATTGACCACTTGCGAGTTTCAGGGTATAAGGAAGTTGGATCCTAGAACATCGGTATTAAACGAAAATGCAATATTAATGTTTCTGATGGATAAATGGTAAGTTGAATTGGGTTTTATGTATTTATATAATTATGTACTACGACCGCATTTTAGCTATAAATTCTGTTAAATATTGTTGTCTACAGCTCCAACTTCCTTATAGCCTGAAACGCGCAAGTGATTCAATTTAGGAGGCGATCTGGATCATATTCTGAAATCCAGATCCAGAAGAAACGTTAGGCCTATGATATTAAGGGAGCCCACCTCGCTTTTTTTCCTCTTTCTCTCCCTCTCTCTTTGGCTTGTATCCATTCGGCCCCATTCAGCCTACTGTTTTAAGACGTTTACCCCCATCCAGGTGACAATGTTTTCCTGGCGAGCGGTAGCAAGCCAGCATACCGGTATATATATTTTTGTTTTGACAGCAAGCTAAATTTGTACATTTTTCGATAGAAAAATGTCTGGCGAAGCCGGATTTCTCCATACAAAGCTGGCTCGCTATCGCTCGCCAGGAAGAAATCGACACCTGGATGGGGATAAATGTCTTAAAACAGTTGGCTGAATGGGGCCGAATGGATACAAGCCAGGGAAAGAGAGAAAAGGAGAGAAAGATAAAAAAAAACAGTGACCCCCCTTAATGGTAAAGAACTAACCAGCGCAGGCGGTGATAAGCGGTCTACAGAATGCTCCTCTAGTTTATTTAATTATTATATATTTACACTATATATTTTTTTGGTACTAATGGCGAGTACAGATCGTATAATTCTTAGTTATATACTTTATTATGTGATTATTTATTTATTATTTATTATATATATATACTGTATATACATATATATATACTGTATATACATATATATCACAAATACACGTGAGTCACTAAATGTTTCCAAGCTCCCAGTGGGGTTCGAACCGTCGACCGTCAGACGATAGCCGACGCTTTAATCGACTACACCACTGCAGTGGTGTAGTTGATTAAAGCGTCGGCTATCGTCTGACGGTCGACGGTTCGAACCCCACTGAGAGCTTGCAAACATATATATATATATATACCGGTATATATATATATATATATATATATATATATATATATATATATATTGTATATATTGTAGCCTACTATATATTATAGTACTGGTGACAAATATTAGTACATGTCTTAGGTGTGTATTCATGGTGGGAGTTTTCTGGACCCCCATCTCCCTCATGTTTAGCCCCATTAGTTTTGAGATTTTAAGACATTCGCCCCATTAGTTTGGTGACTTTAAGACCTTTTTGTGCAATTCAGGTGTTGATTTTCTTCTTCTGGTAAGCGATAGCGAGCCTGCAGTTTAGGAGGAAAGCATTTTTCTATGGAAAAGTGCCAAAATATATCTCTAAGGGGAGTCTAGGGGGTATTTTTTAAACTTGATAGAAGTCTAGGGAGGAAACTAAACAAAATATAATAATACATTAATAAATAATAAATATAAATTAATAAATATCTCCGTTTAAAGAGGTTTTGATAAACAATACTTTGTGACCAAAATCCTCAATAGTAATTAAATAATTTAATAACCCACAAGACATAGACAAATCTTTATCTATTATAATGTAAAACTTACAAAATATTAAGACAAAACAGGGACCACACAATATTAAGACAAAAGAACTTATCAAAATTACTATGTGGAAATAACGATTTAGCAAAATAGCGCAATGGATAAATGCACTGAATTTCGGTGTGAGCATCCTAGGTTCGAATCCCTGGCCTGCCACATGTATTTGTTGATTTAATTAATTGAGTTTAGGAGTAAAGTCAGTTGGTGGAGGTAACAATAATATAAGAGCACAAAACCACCACATAGAAAGTACATCACTATATGAGTAAGTGAATGTGGTTCCCAGGCAAATTAGTCACACATATATAAATATATAACATATGTATGTATGTATATGCTCAGGTACACACCCCGACTCGAAACAGAGCCCGAACAGGGACAACACAGCACACCACAAAAAAAAATACTATTTCACACACATCTAGGTTGCCCAGGAGAAGACCCAAAGACCATGGATCACTAATGCCACTCCAGCACTCCTCCGGCCCCCAATCTCTCGGAGAAGTTGAGGTCTCAGCAGGCAGACTTACGTACTCATCATATTTAAGGAATTTGTCAATTTGGGAAGTTCAGGACATTCCGGTAAATTCCGTATGAATAAAGAAACTATAATTTAAGTAAAAATATTCTATTCAAACAAATTTTCAATTTGACAAGCTATTAACCCTTTCTGTACTGCTGACATCCTTTTCATTATATTCTGGCAACTGTTAGATGGTTTATTCAGCTTAGGAAGGATATCTACTAATTAAATGGCTGCATTCTATCTCAATTAATCCTTATAGCTACTACAGATCCTTCCTAAGCTTAATAAAATCGTCTAAATGTAGCTAGAATAAAATCAATAAGACGTTGCCCGTACAGAAGGGGTTAATAATACTGTAGTACAGAATGCACACAGCACTCACAAACGATAATGCTATCGGGTTGGTACCTGTGAGCATATTGCCAGACGCCATGATCCCCGAAGTGGTGGCCACAAATGAATCGCCCCCCTCTGTCCCCAGACTCGGTCGACGCCCCTCCTCCCATCCAGCACCGCTTTCACCCATATACTTCTTAACACCATCCTTCCACCTCTCTCTCGGTCCTTCCACTTCACTCTCGTACACTTTCTTAACCCCTCCAATCCCAGCACCGTATACTGTATATACGTCAGTAGATAAGTAACTCCCCAGTCCCAGCGGCGTATATATCCGTCAGAATGTACTTTCCTTGTAACTGTCTGTACAACCCTGTACCAGTTACCACAACCTTTTGAGCAACACTTCTCAGCTTATATGAGACCCACTGAAGTGTGACAGAGCCAGTGTTGCCTCATCTTTGGAGGTGGATAGGTGGTCTCTCCTGCCATTTTTGCCACATTGCTTGGGACTGCGGGGGACTTTTATTACTGTATCCTACGGTACAGTACGGGTTAAAATTGAGAAATAAATTGGGTGAAAGGTCTTAAAATTGGCAAACTACGGGCGAATGTCTTTAGATCTCGAAAATAACAGGGCTAAACATGAGGGAGAAGGGGGGCCAAAGAACACTTATCCTCCTCATACATTCTGAGCATAAGTTAAATACAATGTACTATCTTATGAGTGTGTATTTAATTGTCCATGCATATATAATTGTGTTTCCTTAGCTGATGGTAAATTTCTTGATTACCCTATTTCTATCTATCTATTTACTCAGGCCCAATCCCAACTTTTCCTATTTATTTTATTTTCTTTTTCCAGCTGTTACAAATGTTAACTCTTAAAAGGTCCGGTGACACATTTCTTTCCTGTTTTTATGGCTATTATTAGACAATGTTATTCACATTAGGAAGGGTATATGAAAGTTAGAAGGTTAACTGAGAATCTTTAACATTATAATTCCCACAGATCCTTCCAAAATTGTATAAATTACCCTTATAATTCCCGCAGATCCTTCCAAAATGTATAAAGTTGTCTAACATAGCCAGAATAAATGGTCAAAATGCATCATAATCTTCAAAGGGTTAAGTAGTCAAATATATTGTTAATTAGGAAAACTTGTCACTAATATAATGCAGAGACGTAGTAGTTTTATATAAATGGCACTGTAGAGTGAGGCAGTGGGGGCATGTCTGGGAGCCTCGAGTCAGTTTCTGCCATGGTTGTGCCTTTTGAGGTGCTTCCTCTGTAAGCAAGGCATCAGATTGATAGATAGAACCCCTCGCATCTAGGTACAAATGTATTTTTATACATGGGCTGAGAAACAGCAAGAAACGTTGAAATAAAAAAAATCACGTTTGAAAGCGGTGAGATGTCAAAACTCACTACCACGTGGCACACAAGGGTTAAGAAATTTTGACGAGGAATAAAAATAGTATAGATTGTTTATATTGGATCCCTCGCTCTTCTATAAACACAAGGCCCGGGTGGTGAGAGATGATGTAATATATGTTGAGTTGTCTTTGGTAACATGAAGCGGCGACCCTCTTTCACAATATTCCAATACTGTACATAGCTCAAAATTATGCTTGTACTGTATACGTGTCTGTCTGTCCGTCTGTCTGTCTCTGGGTATGTATTTCTGTGCCTGTGAATGTGTGTATGTTTGTCTGTCTTTCTAAAACTAAATAGATCAATTAATGAATAAATAAATAAATATAATTCAAGAATAACCCATCTTTGGTCTCAATCCCCTATAGAACATGTGTGCGGTTTCTTTTTTTCCTAATGTCTACCTCCACACCTCGACGACGTATACAGACTAATAACACGTACAACAAAGCCGCAAAAACAGCTTCCTCTCTCTCCAACACCCCTTCTCCCCTCTCTTCATAAAATAGGAAACTAGAAAGTAGCTACGAGGTGCCGTTGTAAAGGCTTATCCCTCAATATCTTCACCTGACCTGACCTGACCTCCGGGCATAGGTTTGTCCGGGTCTGTCAGCACCATTTTGTAGCCATCTCCAGAGGATTTTACCTGAGGGGAGATGGGTGTATTTATTTGCTTATAGCTAAATCTGTAAATTTTTCTACCGAAAAATGTACAGATTTAGCTATACGGGAATCTGAATGACTCTTTTTCTAATTAATTATTATGTTCTCTCCACTAACCAACTTTACTCCTAAACTCGATTAATAAAATTAACAAACACATGTGGCAGTCCGGGGATTCGAACCCAGGACGCTCTTTTTCTAATTAAGTTAGACGGGCTAGGTCTTAGGGGCGTTGTTTTTTTAATATTAGTTTGACTGAGGTCTGGGGGAGTCATATTTATGTTTAGTCTGTGTGGCCTAATTGAAAATGCATTGCTCAAAACTATCAAAAGCAATCAAAACCGAAATGGCGGGTGCCCAACTCCGAAAGGAGTTGAAGTAGGGGAGCTATCCCCCCGTCAAAGGCGGCTTTCTAGGGCCTTTCCTAGCTGATGCTGAGAGGATTGGGTTCTAGTCATGTGGTGATGGGCTGGTCTATCAGAGTGAGAGCTGAGTGATCTCTGCCATACCCATAGCTTACTCTGACTGTTCCTTTTACTTATATATCTTCTAGATCTCAAGTGACGGTGTCTTTTCCGTGGATCGACCTCCTTACTGCTAACCTAAAAGTTGGCAGATTGGGAGCCAAAGCGTCACATTTTTCCCTTGCCCCTCAACTTTCCCTTCATAATTGCTGAGGGGCACAGGGCCTTGGGTGGGGCTTTGGTTTCCCGGGCGTTTCCGCGCCCTCCTCAGCTCCCTGCCTTAGAGTGGCTTCGGTCACCTGGGTTTTGTTAGTGGTAAGCAGGGAGGGTTTTGTGGGGGCGCTCTATGGCCTTGGCCTTGCTCGGGACCTTGGGGCTGTTCGGCCAGGCAGCCTGGGCAACAACAACAACAACAACAACAACAACGAAATGGCACGAAAGGTCTTGATATTGATATAATGGGACGAAAGGTTTTAAAATCGACAAACTAATGGGGTGAATGTCTTAAAATCTGAAAAATAATGGGGTTAAACATGAAGTTGTTTACATCAATTATTTGTATTTGTATTATTATTATCATTATCATTATCATCATCATTTTGTATTATTATTCTTATCCAAAATTAACTATGAGAGCATGATTGGAAGATATGGATAAAAAGAAACAACATGTAATTCCAATTCTTTATGAACAAAATATAGTTATAAACCAATTTCAATTACAGCCCTACTCTAAGAAACAGGTCACGCATGTTGGTCAAGCCCCGACGCCTTCATCTCTTCCTTCAGTTCCCTTCCTCATCCCCCTATTTCATATTTATCCCCTTCCTTGCTTCGAGGCACTAAGGGGAGGTTCTTAGTTTGCTCCCTATACAGTACCTCCATCAAGCTTTTTAAAATGCCCCTCAAGACCCCCCTTCTAGATAAATTTGTACATTTTTCGGTAGCAAAAATATCGACCCCTGAATAGGGTGAAGCGTCTTAAAATCGCCAAACTAAGGGAGTGTTTGAAACGTCTTCTAATCGCCAAACTAGTAAGGTGAAACGTCTTACAATCACCAAACTAGCGGTGAAACGTCTTAAAATCGCGAAAGACTAATGGGGCTAAACAGGGGTATTCCAAAAAGATCCCCCCCCCCCCACGAATAAGATAGGGTTAATCGAGATCATGTGTAGCCCTTTGAGTCCCAAAGGTTCTTCCTAGACGGAAGAAAATCGTCTAACAGTAGCTAAAATAGAATGGTAAGGATGAACTTGGATAATTAGGGAGATATTGCGCTGCTCTTTACCATTATTATTATTATTATTATTATTATTATTATTATTATTTATTTATTTTGTATTTTTATTATTATTATTGTTTTTATCACTTATTATTATTATTATTATTATTATTAGCATTATTATTAGCATTATTATTATTTGTGGTAGGGCGGAATATAAATTAAACTTCATAGATTAAGAGTTTTGTAAGTTTTTCTATATAATTAAGTTATTACCTTCCAATTCATTAATAGGCCTACTGATTATGGTATAACGTTGTTGTTGTTGTAGCTGGTGTAATTAACATAATTGTTTATAGTTTACTGTGTGTATGTGTGTGTGTGCTTCTGTTGTGTATATATGTATTTACCTATTTGTAGTTTACAGGAATTGAGCAGCGCTCGTGTTGTCCTGTCTTAGTTACTTTATAATCAATCCATTTTACTTAGACAAGTATCGTAATGGATATTCCCAGTTCCCAGTATTTTGGACTAACATATCATAGCTTATGTTGTCCTATTTCCATATTTACTTTTATCCAACCTAGATTTGAACATGTTAATGTTCCTCTCTCTCACCACCTCCTCCTCCAAGTTGTTCCAAGTCTTTATACTCCTATATGGGAAGCTGAATTTCTTTGTGTCCTTACGAAATCTGCCCTTCCTGTGTGTGTGTGTGCTTATGTTGTGTATATATGTGTGTGTGTGTGTAAAAGGGTGTGCGTGTGTGTGTGCTGTTTGCGTGGGTATTTATCATTCTGTGTGTATGTGAGGGTGTGTGTGTGTTGCATTGACTCCTCTTTTTTATTTTTTGTCCATGTTTTATGATTAAATACTAAAATGTGTTGGTTATAGCTGTTTATTGTGGTGCTACATATAGTTGTTTATTGTGGTGCTACTTATAGTTGTTTATTGTGGTGCTACTTATAGTTGTTTATTGTGGTGCTAGCTATAGTTGTTTATTGTGGTGCTACCTATAGTTGTTTATTGTGGTGCTACTTATAGTTGTTTATTGTGGTGCTACCTATAGTTTAGTTGTTATTGTGGTGGTGCTACTATAGTTGTTTATTGTGGTGCTACCTATAGTTGTTTATTGTGGTGCTTAGTTGTTTATTGTGGTGCTACCTATAGTTGTTTATTGTGGTGCTACTTATAGTTGTTTATTGTGGTGCTAGCTATAGTTGTTTATTGTGGTGCTACCTATAGTTGTTTATTGTGGTGCTACTTATAGTTGTTTATTGTGGTGCTACTTATAGTTGTTTATTGTGGTGCTACTTATAGTTGTTTATTGTGGTGCTACTTATAGTTGTTTATTGTGGTGCTACTTATAGTTGTTTATTGTGGTGCTACTTATAGTTGTTTATTGTGGTGCTACTTATAGTTGTTTATTGTGGTGCTACTTATAGTTGTTTATTGTGGTGCTACTTATAGTTGTTTATTGTGGTGCTACTTATAGTTGTTTATTGTGGTGCTACTTATAGTTGTTTATTGTGGTGCTACTTATAGTTGTTTATTGTGGTGCTACTTATAGTTGTTTATTGTGGTGCTACTTATAGTTGTTTATTGTGGTGCTACTTATAGTTGTTTATTGTGGTGCTACTTATAGTTGTTTATTGTGGTGCTACTTATAGTTGTTTATTGTGGTGCTACTTATAGTTGTTTATTGTGGTGCTACCTATAGTTGTTTATTGTGGTGCTACTTATAGTTGTTTATTGTGGTGCTACTTATAGTTGTTTATTGTGGTGCTACCTATAGTTGTTTATTGTGGTGCTACTTATAGTTGTTTATTGTGGTGCTAGCTATAGTTGTTTATTGTGGTGCTACCTATAGTTGTTTATTGTGGTGCTACTTATAGTTGTTTATTGTGGTGCTACTTATAGTTGTTTATTGTGGTGCTACTTATAGTTGTTTATTGTGGTGCTACCTATAGTTGTTTATTGTGGTGCTACCTATAGTTGTTTATTGTGGTGCTACTTATAGTTGTTTATTGTGGTGCTACTTATAGTTGTTTATTGTGGTGCTACTTATAGTTGTTTATTGTGGTGCTACTTATAGTTGTTTATTGTGGTGCTACGTATAGTTGTTTATTGTGGTGCTACCTATAGTTGTTTATTGTGGTGCTACTTATAGTTGTTTATTGTGGTGCTACTTATAGTTGTTTATTGTGGTGCTACTTATAGTTGTTTATTGTGGTGCTACTTATAGTTGTTTATTGTGGTGCTACTTATAGTTGTTTATTGTGGTGCTACCTATAGTTGTTTATTGTGGTGCTACTTATAGTTGTTTATTGTGGTGCTACTTATAGTTGTTTATTGTGGTGCTACTTATAGTTGTTTATTGTGGTGCTACTTATAGTTGTTTATTGTGGTGCTACTTATAGTGGTTTATTGTGGTGCTACCTATAGTTGTTTATTGTGGTGCTACTTATAGTTGTTTATTGTGGTGCTACTTATAGTTGTTTATTGTGGTGCTACTTATAGTTGTTTATTGTGGTGCTACGTATAGTTGTTTATTGTGGTGCTACCTATAGTTGTTTATTGTGGTGCTACCTATAGTTGTTTATTGTGTTGCTACCTATAGTTGTTTATTGTGGTGCTACTTATAGTTGTTTATTGTGGTGCTACCTATAGTTGTTTATTGTGGTGCTACTTATAGTTGTTTATTGTGGTGCTACTTATAGTTGTTTATTGTGGTGCTACTTATAGTTGTTTATTGTGGTGCTACTTATAGTTGT
Source organism: Paralithodes platypus (assembly GCA_032716605.1). Classification (NCBI taxonomy): domain Eukaryota; kingdom Metazoa; phylum Arthropoda; class Malacostraca; order Decapoda; family Lithodidae; genus Paralithodes; species Paralithodes platypus. Next base: position 36,530,951 of record CM064511.1, read on the forward strand.
TTATTGTGGTGCTACCTATAGTTGTTTATTGTGGTGCTTCCTATAGTTGTTTATTGTGGTGCTACTAGTGGTTTATTGTAGTCAACTCGTCAATAGGTATAGCCTACAAATTGACAGCCCATTTGCTCCAGAGAGAGAGAGAGAGACTATGTGTGTATGTGTGTGCTGAGTTACAAGAGGTTAGAGGTTAAGGTTCCTGGCCGATCTACAGTGAATAGAGTATAGTTGTTGTTGTAATTTTCTATTGTTTTTTCTATGTGTATGGAGGAGACGAAAGGCAAAGCTGCCTGTAACAAGTGTCACCTCCAAAGTTACAAGAGTGACAGAGAGACAAATTAAAGGTACGTTAGTGTAAACATTTTGTTTTTTGTATTTGTTTTTTGCTTAAAGGAAAGAAGTGTGATGTGCCTGGTTAGTGTAGTGTAATCAATTGAAGGAGGAGGTGTTTGTGAGAGCTTGCTGAATTACTCTGTGTAGGTGGGACACAAACAGAAACAGTAAGGGAAGCCAGACCATTGAAACAGGAATTCCAGCTACTCGTTATCGTATGCCTATGAGGCCTCCCCTGGGTATTGCCCTGCTCGATTGGTGTCTACAATCTCCCCATATTGTTGGTAGCCTACTTCCTTTCACATAAGTCTAATCTGGTGATGTACCATTGTTTGCTAGTGTATTATTTTGTGATATTGTCTCATTTAGTGATATATCATAATTTATTTGCTACTGTAGTAGGGGTCGTTGTGGTAGTGGTGATGATGGTATTGGTAGGGGTGGTAGTAGTCATTGTGGTAGTGGTAGGGGTGGTAGTGGTGATGATGGTATTGGTAGGGGTGGTAGTGGTCATTGTGGTAGTGGTAGGGGTGGTAGTGGTAATTGTGGTAGTGTTAGGGGTGATAGTGGTCATTATGGTAGTGGTAGGGGTGATAGTGGTCATTGTGGTAGTGGTCATTGTGGTAGTGGTAGTGGTCATTGTGGTAGTGTTAGGGGTGGTAGTGGTCATTGTGGTGGTGTTAGGGGTGGTAGTGGTCATTGTGGTGGTGTTAGGGGTGGTAGTGGTCATTGTGGTAGGGGTCATTGTGGTAGTGGTAGGGGTGGTAATGGTCATTGTGGTAGTGTTGTTGTTGTTGTTGTTCCCCAAGCTGCCTGGCCGAACAGCCCCAAGGCCCCGAGCAAGACCAAGGCCATAACAGAGCGCCCCCACAGAACCCTCCCTGCCGACCACAATAAAGCCTGGAGTGACCGAAGCCACTCCATGGCGGGGAGCTGAGGAGGGAGCGGAAACGCCCGGGAAACCAAAGCCCCACCCAGGGCCCTGTGCCCCTCAGCAATTATGAAGAGAAAGTGGAGGGGCAAAGGAAAAATGTGACGCTTTGGCTTCCAATCTTGGTAGATTGGGAGGTCAATCCACGGAAGAGACGCTGTCACTTGAGATCTAGAAAATATATAAGTAAAAGGAACAGTCAGAGTGAGCTATGGGTATGGCAGAGATCGCTCAGTTCTCACTCTGATAGACCACCCCTAACACTTGTGGTAGTGGTCATTGTGGTAGTGGTAGGGGTGATAGTGGTCATTGTGGTACTGGTCATTGTGGTAGTGGTAGGGGTGATAGTGGTCATTGTGGTAGTGGTCATTGTGGTAGTGGTAGGGGTGATAGTGGTCATTGTGGTAGTGGTAGGGGTGGTAGTGTTTACTGTGGTAGTGGTAGGGGTGATAGTGGTCATTGTGGTAGTGGTAGGGGTGATAGTGGTAATTGTGTTAGTGGTAGGGCTGGTAGTGGTAGTGGTCATTGTGTTAGTGGTAGGGGTGGTAGTGGTCATTGTGTTAGTGGTAGGGGTGGTAGTGGTCATTGTGGTAGTGGTAGGGGTGGTAGTTGTCATTGTGGTAGTGGTCATTGTGGTAGTGGTAGGGGTGGTAGTGGTCATTGTGTTAGTGGTAGGGGTGATAGTGGTAGGGGTGGTTGTGGTCATTGTGTTAGTGGTAGTGGTCATTGTGGAAGTGGTAGTGGTCATTGTGTTAGTGGTAGGGGTGATAGTGGTAGGGGTGGTAGTGGTCATTGTGGTAGTGGTAGGGGTGGTAGTGGTCATTGTGGTAGTGGTAGGGGTGATAGTGGTCATTGTGTTAGTAGTAGGGGTGGTAGTGGTCATTGTGTTAGTGGTAGGGGTGGTAGTGGTCATTGTGGTAGTGGCAGGGGTGGTAGTGGTCATTGTGGTAGTGGTAGGGGTGATAGTGGTCATTGTGTTAGTGGTAGTGGTGATAGTGGTCATTGTGTTAGTGGTAGGGGTGGTAGTGGTCATTGTGGTAGTGGTAGGGGTGGTAGTGGTCATTGTGTTAGTGGTAGGGGTGATAGTGGTCATTGTGTTAGTGGTAGGGGTGATAGTGGTCATTGTGTTAGTGGTAGGGGTGATAGTGGTCATTGTGTTAGTGGTAGGGGTGATAGTGGTCATTGTGTTAGTGGTAGGGGTGGTAGTGGTCATTGTGTTAGTGGTAGGGGTGATAGTGGTCATTGTGGTAGGGGTGATAGTGGTCATTGTGTTAGTGGTAGGGGTGGTAGTGGTCATTGTGTTAGTGGTAGGGGTGTTAGTGGTAGGGGTGATAGTGGTCATTGTGGTAGGGGTGATAGTGGTAGGGGTGGTAGTGGTCATTGTGGTAGTGGTAGGGGTGATAGTGGTAGTGGTCATTGTGTTAGTGGTAGGGGTGATAGTCGTCATTGTGTTAGTGGTAGGGGTGATAGTGGTAGGGGTGGTAGTGGTCATTGTGTTAGTGGTAGGGGTGGTAGTGATCATTGTGGTGGTGGTAGTGGTCATTGTGTTAGTGGTAGGGGTGATAGTGGTAGGGGTGGTAGTGGTCATTGTGTTAGTGGTAGGGGTGGTAGTGGTCATTGTGGTAGTGGTAGTGGTCATTGTGTTAGTAGTAGGGGTGGTAGTGGCCATTGTGTTAGTGGTAGGGGTGATAGTGGTCATTGTGTTAGTGGTAGGGGTGGTAGTGGTAGTGGTCATTGTGTTAGTGGTAGGGGTGGTAGTGGTAGTGGTCATTGTGTTAGTGGTAGGGGTGGTAGTGGTCATTGTGTTAGTGGTAGGGGTGGTAGTGGTCATTGTGTTAGTGGTAGGGGTGGTAGTGGTCATTGTGTTAGTGGTAGGGGTGGTAGTGGTCATTGTGGTAGTGGTAGGGGTGGTAGTGGTCATTGTGGTAGTGGTAGGGGTGGTAGTGGTAGTGGTCATTGTGGTAGTGGTAGGGGTGGTAGTGGTCATTGTGGTAGTGGTCATTGTGGTACTGGTGACGGTGGTAGGGGTGGTAGTGGTCATTGTGGTACTGGTGATGGTGGTAGTGGTCATTGTGGTAGTGGTCATTGTGGTACTGGTGATGATGGTAGTGGTAGGGGTGGTAGTGGTCATTGTGGTACTGGTGATGATGGTAGTGGTGCCAGTGGTGATGGTGGTAGTGGTGATGATGGTAGTGGTAGGGGTGGTAGTGGTCATTGTGGTACTGGTGATGGTGGTACTGGTGATGGTGGTAGTGGTGATGGTGGTAGTGGTAGGGGTGATAGTGGTCATTGTGGTACTGGTGATGGTGGTAGTGGTGGTCGTGGTGATGGTGGTAGTGGTAGGGGGGATAGTTGTAATTGTGGTAGTGGTAGTGGTCATTGTGGTAGTGGTAGGGGTGGTAGTTGTCATTGTGGTAGTGGTAGGGGGGATAGTTGTCATTCTGGTAGTGGTAGTGGTCATTGTGGTAGTGGTAGGGGTGGTAGTTGTCATTGTGGTAGTGGTAGGGGGGATAGTTGTCATTGTGGTAGTGGTAGTGGTCATTGTGGTAGTGGTCATTGTGGTAGTGGTAGGGGTGGGGGTGGTAGTAGTCATTGTGGTAGTGGTGATGGTGGTAGGGGTGGTAGTAGTCATTGTGGTAGTGGTCATTGTGGTAGTGGTAGCGTTAGGGGTGGTTGTGGTAGTAGTAGTGGTCGTTGTGGTAGTGGTGCTGGTGGTTGTGGTAGTAGTAGTGGTAGTGGGCGTAGTGGTAGTCTTCTTCTTGGCCTTGCATCTCCTGGGGGCCTTACGGGCGCGGCGGATCAGACTGGTGGACGGCTCACGAAGGGGGCACAGCAAGAGACACACACCCCGCGGCTTCACACAGGTGCACATAGCTGGAAAAAAACCCATATACAGTCGCGCTAATAAGTGATGTTTCGGCACTAAGGTTCCATAGGGATTGGGCCCATACGGAATTGGGCCCATACGGGATTGGGCCCACGGGATTTGGAACCTAACCTAACCTAAGTGGGCCCAATCCCGTATGGGCCCAATCCCGTGGTCACCCGACACTAAGTATCTGTTGATCAATAATATAATTGGTATCAGCCATATCTAACCTTAATTTCATCATATCGAGTGAAATGTATAAACATTGTCCTACACTTACCCACCCTATTCAACATCTGACAGACATTCATACAGTACAGAGCAATCCAAACGTAATGACAGCGGGGAAATGACTTATTAGCGTGACCGTACTCTTAGCATGCGCTCTAGAACTCCTTCAAACTATAAAATACTTCCCCAGATATAGAAAACGACGCACCCCTAGATCCCCCTTTAACCCTTTCAACATCTGATTGCGCATTTCTTGACTGTTTTCTGGCTATTATTAGAGGATTTTTATAAGGAAGGGTGTATGGAAATCAGAGGATTAATTGAGATAGTCTTTGTCTTTACCCTTTAATTTCTCACAGATCCTTCCAAGTTGTATAAAATCGTCTAATGATAGCCAGCATGTACTCTCAAAATGCGTCTTATTCTTCAATGGGTTAAGGTAACAGTTTTCGTAAGAAGAATGTCCCGGACCAACACTGGTTACTGTTAATTTTGGACCTGTATTTCAAGTCTGAGTTAGTCAAATTGAACTGAGGCGGTTAAATTAGACTGAGGTCTAATTGATCAGAGGCAGTGTGAGGTCTAATTGGTCTGAGGTCGAATTGGTCTGAGGCGGTCAGATTGGTATGATGTTTAATTGGTCTGAGGTCTAATTATTCTGAGGCGGTCAAATTTGAGTGAGGTCATATTGGTCTGAGGTGGTCAAATTGGTATACATACATACACGTTTAAAGACCATTTTGTCCACAGTCTAATAAGACTGAGGTGGTCTAATTGGACTGAGGTTTCTTTGGTCTGAGGCGATCAAATTGATCTGAAGGCAGATTGGTTTGAGGTCTAATTTGTCTAAGGCAATCAAATTGGTCAAATTATTCTGAGGTCTAATTGGTTTGGAGTATTATTAGTCTGAAGCGGACGAACTGGTCCGTGGTCTAATTAGACTGAGGTGGTTGAATTTGACTTAGGTCTGACTGGCCTGGGGCAGTCAAATTGGTCTGAGGTCTAATTTGCCTGAAGTGATCAAATTGGTTTGAGGTCAAATAAGTTCTTAACCCCTTCTGTACCGGTGTCGTCCTTCTTGCTACTATCAGATGATTATATTCAGTTTAAAAAGGGCCTCCAGCAATCAACAAGCTTTGAACTATCTCACTTAACCTTTTAGACTACCACAGATCCTTCTTAAACTGCATTAACTCATGTAAATGTAGCTAGAATTAAACTAAAAGGACGTCATCGGTACAGAAGGGGTTAATGGTTTCTATTCGGGCACACTTACGTTGACAGCAGTACCAATCTTTGGGACAGATTGGTTGGTTTGGTCCTTGATATAGAAGAGGGCAGACTATGCCGGGCTGCCTACACAATCCTCCAGCTTGTTGACATCCGATCCTTGCCACGCCGCCCCCTACAGTCTACAAATAATAGGTGTTATCACTTTGGTATCTATCTATCCATCTATCTATATATCTATCTATTTATCTATCTATCTATCTATCTATCCTTGCCATGTCACCCCTTTCAGTCTACAAATAATAGGAGGAAAGCACTTTAGTATCTATCTATCTATATATCTATCTATCTATATCTATCCATCAATCAAGCTATCTGCCCCTAAGACCCCCTTCAAGCTAAACATATGCATCCCCACTCATTTCAAGCTATAACTACAAGCCTTCACATCCCCCCTTCAAGCTAAAAACGCTCCTTTTGACCTCCCTTCAACCTAATTTTCAAAATTTCTTGGTAGAAAAATTACAGGTTCGCTATCTCTCGCCTGGAAAACATCGACACCTTAATGCGACTAAATGGCTTTAAGGGGAGATGAGTCGTTTTTCTGGTCCCCTTTCTCCCTCATGTTTAGCTTTCAGATTTTAAGATGTTTGACCCATTAGTTTGTCGATTTTAACACCTTTCGCCCCATTTTTTTGTCAATATTAAAGCCTTTCGTGCTATTTAGGTGTAATTTTTTTTCCCTGGCGCCTTTAATTTCGGAAGAAATTTTTCTTCCGAAAAATGTACAAATTAATCTAGAAGGGGGATCTAATAGATGTTTTTTTCTTAAAGTTTGATGGAGGTCTAGGGAGGAAACTACAAAAATAATTAATACATGAAAAAATCGTCCCAAAATTTAACCCGGTCCTTGGCCTATCAAACCGGCGCGTAGGGTGGATGGATGTCTACCTAGACAGATCCTGGGTAACAGTTGTTGCCAGGTTGCAAGACCTCTTTTGTGGCTAGTGTGGTGTAGTGAGTAACACGAGTGCCTGTTGATCGCTAGGTCCAGGGTTCGAATCCCGGGTGGTTTGTATGAGGTTTTCCTCAAGTGGCATTACTTGATTTAAAAGGTTATGCCTAAAACACCCTCCCCAAATCCCCCTTCAGGGAATTTGTTTAAATTTCTCAATAGAAAAAATTATGTACTGACCAGAGGCCAGTTTCTACTAAATTGTAGGCTCGCTATCGCTCACATGGAAAACATTGACACCTGAATGAGGCGAAATGTGTTATAATCGTTAAACTTTGTTTCATCCCAGACTGGGTAGAGGAATAAGCCCCTCAACCAGTTTCCCTCGTATTGGTGACGTTGGCAAATTGAAAGGCTTCCCAGACCCTTCTAGCCAAAAAGTGCCCTCTGCATCCCCCCTCAAGCTAAATTTGTAAATTTTTCGGGAGAAAAATGTCCCAGCCAGAGCCCTGTTTCTTTTGAATAACAGGCTTGCTATCAGTTGGCAGGAATGGAGAGAACACCAACCTGTATGGTGGTAGAGGCAGCCATGACAGCCGCCACTACCATAGCCACATCCACCAACATGTCGCAGGCTCAGAGGTGGCCCTATCTTTCCTCTAAATATTGAGGGTTCTGAAAAGCTGCAGCAATAGTGAAGATGTTAATACTGTTGGAGAGATCTGGGAGAGGGTTGTTCTTCCTTTGGTGTTCCAACCCAGACTGAGAAGATGAGGGCTCCTTCTTTTAACTTCATCTATGTCGTAGCGAAGGTTAAGATAAACTCATACGTACACTTTTCATCGGCAACTTTAATTCTACATCTTCTGGTGGGGACAACATTTCATGAATCGTTGGCATTGATTTATGAAGCAGGTGGATTCACACATACACTTATTCCAGCAACTTCAAATCTACAATTCTTTTCTGGCAACATTTTATAGATTGCTTGTATTGGTATTTGACGTAGGTGGATTATACATATACAAGAGCTATTATTTGACATAGGTGGATTATATATATACAAGAGCTGTTTATTTGACATAGGTGGATTATACATATACAAGAGCTGTTTATTTGACATAGGTGGATTATACATATACAAGAGCTGTTTATTTGACATAGGTGGATTATACATATACAAGAGCTGTTTATTTGACACAGGTGGATTATACATATACAAGAGCTGTTTATTTGACATAGGTGGATTATACATATACAAGAGCTGTTTATTTGACATAGGTGGATTATACATATACAAGAGCTGTTTATTTGACATAGGTGGATTATACATATACAAGAGCTATTATTTGACATAGGTGGATTATACATATACAAGAGCTATTATTTGACACAGGTGGATTATACATATACAAGAGCTGTTTATTTGACATAGGTGGATTATACATATACAAGAGCTATTATTTGACATAGGTGGATTATACATATACAAGAGCTGTTTATTTGACATAGGTGGATTATACATATACAAGAGCTATTATTTGACATAGGTGGATTATACATATACAAGAGCTATTATTTGACATAGGTGGATTATACATATACAAGAGCTATTATTTGACATAGGTGGATTATACATATACAAGAGCTATTATTTGACACAGGTGGATTATACATATACAAGAGCTGTTTATTTGACATAGGTGGATTATACATATACAAGAGCTGTTTATTTGACATAGGTGGATTATACATATACAAGAGCTGTTTATTTGACATAGGTGGATTATACATATACAAGAGCTGTTTATTTCGGCAACAACAGATGTACAACTTTTCTCTGACAGTGTTTTGTAGATTGTTTGCATTGGTACCTCTTTCAATTTTGTTGTGGTGATGTTGGCAAGATATATTAGGAAGGTGGTGTTGGTATAGGTAGCGCCAACGAACTTTACAATATTTATCTTGATCCCTAACCTCTCTGTAACTCAAAATGGCCTAGATCAATCTGGCTGTAAATATGCACACCTATTTCCTGGTGGACTTTTCCCAAATGATATAAGCGTCAGCCCGATTGCTTATATTAATTTCGAGTTATAAGAAGTTAAAGGGTCAAGATTATAGTGAAGTTCGCTGGTGATACCTTTATAGTGGTTATGTGAGCAAGGCTTTGTTTCTTTGTGCCATTCGTTATAGGCAGGCCAGAAATCGTGACCTTGAACCTCTGTAACTAAAAAACAAGTAGAGTAATCGAGCTAATATGTTCACCGTTTGGGAAGGGTCAGCCTGGATGTGAGGTGGGCGGGCATTGTGGTGGTCGGGTTTGCTACATGTCTTCCTGGTCTACCTAGATGTTTGTGATTTTTGTTTTCTCTCTGTACGGACTCTGTCTCGAGTCGGCCATCCCCAGCTATGGTGTATGTGCCCGAGTATATACATATATACATATATTTAGCTATAGAAATAGACGGTCATAGAAACAGCTAGACAGAAAGACAAATATACTCACATTCAGACAGGCACAGAAATACATACCAAAAGACAGACAGACAGACAGACAGACAGACAGGCAGACGGACGGACGGACAGACAGAGACACGTATACAAACATAATTTTGAGCTATGTATTGGAATATTGTGAAAGAGGGTCGCCGCTTCATGGTAAGGGGGCCAACATAGTTTGTTTCGCTCTCTCTCTCTCTCTCTCTCTGGCTTGTATCCATTCAGCTTACTCTTTTAAGACGTTTATCCCCATCCAGGTGTAAAACAAATCCTGACGAGCGGTAGCGAGCCAGCATATTTAAAAAACAAAATTGACAGCAGGCTAAATTTGTACATTTTTCGATAGAAAAATGTCTCCGGTGAAGCCGGATTTCTCCATACAATGTTGGCTCGTTTTCGCTCGCCAGGAAGAAATCGGCAGCTGGATGGGGATAAACGTTTTAAAACAGTAGGCTGAATGGGGCCGAATGGATACAAGCCAGAGAAAAGGAGAGAAAAGAAGCAGTTGACCCCCCCTTACCAAAGACAACTCAACATACATTACATTATCTGCCACCACCACCCCACCCCGGGCCTTGTGTTTATAGAAGAGCCAGGGATCCAGTATAAACACTCTATACTATTTTTATTCCTCGTCTAAATTTTCTTGAGGGGAGATGGGTAATTTTTCTGGTCCCCTTTCTCCTTCGAGATAAGCCCCCATTTGTTTTGAGATTATAAGACGTTCGGTCCATTAGTTTGGCGATTTTAACACCTTTCGCCCTATTTCGTTCTCAATTTTAAGACTTTTCGTGCCATTTAGGTGTCGATTATTTCCTGGCGAGCGACAACGAGCCTGAAATGTTAAGAGGAACCGGCCTTCGGCCGGAACATATTTCTATCGAAAAATGTACAATTTTATATTGAAGGGGGGTCTAGGGGTTGTTTTTCTAAACTTGATGGAGGTCTAGCGAGGAAACTAAGAAATAAAGGAATACATGAATTAATAGACCAAACAAACCGGCCACAATCCCCTTAACCCTTGTGTGCCACGTGGACGTGGTTGTGAGGTTTGACATCTCACCGCCTTCAAATGTGAAATGTTTTATTTCAACATTCATCGCGGTTTCTCTACCCAGCAAATCCCCCCCCCCCCCCCCCCACAACAAAATAAATAAATAAATACATATTGACACATATAATCTTTTTACTTTGATATAACTTTTCTACAGTACACCTTTGTTAATATTCAATATATCATTTATATATCCTGCCTACACCTTTGATAATATATGATATACTGTACCATTTATGTACCCTTTTCTACCTTTGATAAGCATGTTCTGTACCTCCGATCTACCATTTCTATCCCTCGTATATACTTTGGATGAATGAATGAATTAAAATACCTCTAATATACCGTTAATTAACCTGTAACACACATCTCCACTACCTTTATCTAACCTCTTATTATGCATACCTTTTACAGCCTATACTGTACAGGGGGATGGGTACACGTAGTAGAGTATGTACCGTTCTTCCTGCTGGGGGGGGGGGGGGGTCACTACATTGCTCTTTTAATGGATCCCTTCCTCTCTCTCTCTCTCTCTCTCTCTCTCATACACACACACATGCTTGCTCTCTCTCTCCCATACACACACACACACACACATTCACTCTCTCTCTCAAACACACACATTCTCTCTCTCTCTCTCTCTCACACACAGACACACACACACACATACACACACACACACACACACACATACACACACACACACACACACACACACACACACAATACACACACAGAAGGCGTTAAGACCTTTCGTGCCATTTAGGTGTCGATTTTTCCCCGGCGAGCTATAGCGAGCCTGTAGCTTAGGTTAAGAAGTCTTTGGCCAGGGCCTTATGCTACCGGGGAAAAAAAAAAAAAAAATCCACGAATTTATCTGGAAGGGAGGTCTTGGGAGTAATTTTTAAAAACTTGATAAGTAAATGAACAAATATATATATATAAATTAATAAAGACTTATATAAATATCTCCCTTACTGCTCCCACAGAACCTTCCAAAGCCAAATACAATCGTTTAATGGTAGCCAGAATAGAAGGTAGATGGATCATACGATTGTTATGATGGATATTGACTTACTATATACACTCTCTCTCTCGCTCTCTCTGTATATATATATATATATATATATATATATATATATATATATATATATATATATATATATATATATATATATATATATATATATATATATATATATATATATAAGTGTGTGTATGTGTATGTGTGTGTGTGTGTACATTGTGTTGCCCTCGACCTCTACGATTGTTATTGATTGTTCAGCTTCTAACTTACATACACACACACGCACACACATCCATATATTGTATACGCACACATAGGTCGGTACATACATGGGAGTTCTAACATACACACACATGCTCCAAATACACACTCGCACACGCACACAAACGCTCCTTTGAGGCTTTGAGGATCATGACGCGTTTTTTAGAGTTCGTTCTGGCTATCATATTAGACGATTTTACTCAGCTTAGGAAGAACTTGTGGGTGGTAAAGAGTTAATTGAGATAGTATTAACCCTTTTGATTCCTAGAGATCCTTCCTAACCTGCGTAAAATCGCCTAATGATAGCCAGAATATGCTGTCCAAAAGCGTCTTCATTCGTAAAGGGTCAATTATATTATATTTCTATTTGGTTATTTAGTTATTATTATTATTATTATTATTATTATTATTATTATTATTAGTAGTAGTAGTAGTAGTAGTAGTAGTAGTAGTAGTAGTAGTATTTATTTATTTATTTATTTGTTTGTCTAAGGAATGTAAAGCTATTTATAGTCTATTCATTATAGGTAGGCCAACAATCTTAACCACTAACCTCTATCACTCAAACACGACTTGAGTAATCCAACTAATATTTCTAGTATTTGGGAAGGGTCAGCTAGGGAATAGATGTGGAAATTGACAGCCCATTAGCTCTAGCCCTTCTTGAGTGACAGAGGTTAGGGGTTACAATTTCTGGTCTACCTATAATGAAGGGACTACTATATATATATATATATATAAGATGCACTTTCACACACACACACACACACTCACATATATACTGTATACAGTATATAATTATAAGACGATGTATGCGAAAGAACACACACACACACACACACACACACACACACACACACACACACACACACACACACACACACACACACGCACTCTCTCGATGTTATTCACGAGTTGAAAAGAATACATAAATTCCGAGTATGAATATTTGAGTCCCACATATACTGTATACCGTAGCTCTATAGTGAGGGATCGAAGGGACAGCTTTATATTGGGCCGCCATTTTGGTACCTCAATTATCAAACAAAGAGGCTTTATAATATTTCCGATGATGTAAAATTTATATCCGAAGACCAAACTATATATCCTGTACCTTTAAGGGGGCAGTGCTTAGTTTTTGGTCTATATATTTATTTATTTTTCAGTTTCCTCGCTAGACCTCCATCAAGCTTAGAAAAACACCCCCTAGACCCCCTTTCAAGATAAATTTGTACATTTTTCGGTAGACAAATGTCCCGGCCGAAGGCCGGTTCCTTCATAAATTAGAGGCTCACGGTATAGTATGTTACTATACCGTTACCGTGGCTCAGCTCACGGTATAGTATGTTGCTGTACCGTGGCTCAGCTCACGGTATAGTATGTTGCTGTACCGTGGCTCAGCTCACAGTATAGTATGTTGCTGTACCGTGGCTCAGCTCACGGTATAGTATGTTACTATACCGTTACCGTGGCTCAGCTCACGGTATAGTATGTTGCTGTACCGTGGCTCAGCTCACGGTATAGTATGTTGCTGTACCGTGGCTCAGCTCACGGTATAGTATGTTGCTGTACCGTGGCTCAGCTCACGGTATAGTATGTTGCTGTACCGTGGCTCAGCTCACGGTATAGTATGTTGCTGTACCGTGGCTCAGCTCACGGTATAGTATGTTGCTGTACCGTGGCTCAGCTCACGGTATAGTATGTTGCTGTACCGTGGCTCAGCTCACGGTATAGTATGTTGCTGTACCGTGGCTCAGCTCACGGTATAGTATGTTGCTGTACCGTGGCTCAGCTCACGGTATAGTATGTTGCTGTACCGTGGCTCAGCTCACGGTATAGTATGTTGCTGTACCGTGGCTCAGCTCACGGTATAGTATGTTGCTGTACCGTGGCTCAGCTCACGGTATAGTATGTTGCTGTACCGTGGCTCAGCTCACGGTATAGTATGTTGCTGTACCGTGGCTCAGCTCACGGTATAGTATGTTGCTGTACCGTGGCTCAGCTCACGGTATAGTATGTTGCTGTACCGTGGCTCAGCTCACGGTATAGTATGTTGCTGTACCGTGGCTCAGCTCTCACTCTGATAAACCAGCCCATCACCACTTTTTGTTTATTTATTGTTGTCCGATTCGTTTGCTTGATATTGCTAGAATTGTACAGTCGGCCTAATAAGTGATGTTTCGGCACCAAGTATAGTTTGATCGATAATTGATATCAGCAATATATAATCTATTATTTATTAATTTCACCACAACACCAAACACCTCCAATGAAATTAATGAAAGCATACAGTATAATTATGTGATCCACCAGGATTCGAACCCGGGTTTTCACACACAGATTTTTAGTCACCTTAACCATTACACCACCAAGACGGTAAGTTGATATATTCCTTGTGAGGGAGATATACCCAAACCTGTTCCTACATTTACTCACCCTATTCAACATCTGACAGACATTAATACAGCACAGAGACACCCGAACGTAATGACAGCTGAGACATGACTTAAGGGGGGTCACCGGCTTTTTTTCTCTCCTTTTCTCTCTTTCTCTGGCTTGTATCCATTCGGCCCCATTCAGCCTACTGTTTTAAGACGTTTATCCCCATCCAGGTGTCAATATTTTCCTGGCGAGCGGTAGCGAGCCATCATATATATATTTTTGTTTTGACAGCAAGCTAAATTTGTACATTTTTCGATAGAAAAATGTCTCCAGCGTAGCCGGATTTCTCCATAAAATGCTGGCTTGCTATCGCTCGCCAGGAAGAAATCGAAACCTGGATGGGGATAAACGTCTTAAAACAGTTGGCTGAATGGGGCCGAAGGGATACAAGTCAGAGAAAGAGAGAAAAGGAGAGAAAGAGAAAAAAAAGCCGATGACCCCCTTAATAGCGCGACTGTACAGCTACTGATACATGTTCGTGAGCTCTGGCAATTTTCCTCATGCAATTATATCCATTCAAATTTATATTCAGATCAAATCAGCTATACAGTATATTACTACTAAATACATATTACCTGATTTGATCTGAACATAAATCTAAATGAATATATTTGAATAATGCAAATAGCCAACTTTACGAATATTAACTGAAGGCTACCATAACAGACACTCAAAAACTAACCAGGGCCCATCAATATGTATCTGGTCCGACGTCTTGTGGATTATTATATAATATATATATATATATATATATATATATATATATATATATATATATATATATAATATATATATATATTATATATATATATATATATATATATATATATATATATATATATATATATATATATATATATATATATATATATATATATATATATATATATTTATTTATATACAGTATTTATTAATTTATTTTATTTTGTATTTATTTTTTATTTTTTGTTTGAGACGAGGTGATTATGAGGTAGCGTCATACGGTTCATATACCTTGGTTATGAGGTGGAAATGAGTGAGTAAAAAAAACGTGAGTCGTGACAAGCAGTTTCATTGTGACTCGTCAGTGTATTGAGAGCCAGGGTGGGGGGAGGGTGTGTGTGTCATGGTGCTCCGGAGACTACGGTACTTACGGTACTCTGTGGTGGGGGTCGTGGCGGCTGCTACACTATTACTGTGGGCTGCTACTACTCTTAATACAGGTAATATATAGCCATAACCCACACTTTACATTATATCTCACAATTATACGTGAGTCGTGAGCTACTAAATGTTTTATACTCTCAGCCGGACTCGAACCACCGACAGCCAGGACTAGTGTTTATGCTTTAATCCACTATACCATGTCATGGTAAAGGATACTTAACCTTTTCATAATTATATTAATATAAAAAGGAAAATATTAAGTATCGTTTATCACACCATGGTGTAGTGGATTAAATCATGGACACTCGTCCTGATTGTCGGTGGTTCGAGGCCGGCGTGTGTGTGTGTGTGTGTGTGTGTATACATATAATATATATATATATATATATATATATATATATATATATATATATATATATATATATATATATATATAAACTGCCCGCAGCGAGTGCCTCCCCCAGAGCCGAATGAGTAACAGGGCCAAAATCAAGGGACGCTCGAGCCAAAATGCCTGGACACACGGAGTTTGAATTAAGCAATATAAGTCATAGAAAGAGGGAAAGACTGATTCTGGGAGAGAGTTCCAGAGTTCAGCTGTTGAATAGAAGAAATTCTGAGAGTAACGTTTCACTCTTGGGTTCGAGAGTTGCACAGAGTATGGGTGGGATTGTGTTGCAAGACGGGTAGGCTACCACGTGCCCTACGTAGAGGAGGTGGTATACACTGGGAGAGCTCTGAGGAACACTGATTAGTAAAGTAGCGATAGAATAGCGAGAGAGATGCAACATTGCGGCAGAGAGAGAGAGAGAGATTGCAAAGAGTTGGTGAGTGGACTGGAGTTAATGATACGAAAGGCCTTCCTTTCTACTTTGTCTAGGAGTGCGGTGTGAGAGGATCCTCCCCACACATGTGAACAATACTCAATACAAGGACGCACTGTGCCCCTGTACAGAGCAAGAACCCCCTGAGACGGTTGAGCACACCCAGCTTCTGGAAGGCTGCCTTATAATATAATATTTATTATTATTATTTATTTATTTGTATTGTTTATTATAATACATTTATTTATATATATATAAATATATATATATATATATATATATATATATATATATATATATATATATATATATATATTGTTGTTAATCCTTGTTATATAATGGGTATGAATTATGTGGTCAGGTTTGGATGTGGGTGCAGCCAGACGCCTGTACCTGGAGCTGGGGGGCGTGGGTAGGGAGATAGGCGGCTGGGGGGCCCGAGGGACAGATCAACAACAACAAGGACACCGACAACAACAACAACAACAGCATACCAGAGACAATCGAACAAAGAATTCATATCAGAAGTTAAGGGATATTATACTACTACTACTACTACTACTACTACTACTACTATTATTACTACTACTACTACCACGTTTTTGTTTATAC
This sequence comes from Paralithodes platypus, assembly GCA_032716605.1. Lineage (NCBI taxonomy): Eukaryota > Metazoa > Arthropoda > Malacostraca > Decapoda > Lithodidae > Paralithodes > Paralithodes platypus. Next base: position 36,547,365 of record CM064511.1, read on the forward strand.
CACTACTACGATAGTCTATTTGTTTCCAGCTGATGGTGAATTGAACCCCTTAGCAACTGATATCTCAAAACATAATGGATAAATATGAAACTACTATGTCTTTGCGTCATATAAATACCAAACATTTATTAGTAACAACATATTTGGGTATATAAATCTTGGTAATGGTAATGCTGAGGACATGTCAATTTACTCTCAGTTGAAAATAATCAGACTTATACTACCGGGTACTACTACTACTTTTTTCCCTTTTATGTTTACTGTATATATAATTGGTCATCCATTGAATATTTTCTCTATAGCTGTTACAAACATCAAATACTACTCCATTCCTACTTCTCTACTCTATTACTACTCTATACCATGCAACCTCAATCCATTTGCAACCTGCTGCGACTCTCTGCCATTGCTGCCTCGTAGTCCATGTCTGCTACTGTATAGTCTATTTTTTTCCAGCTGAGGGTAAAAATTGAATCCTTTAGCAGCTGGTTTCTCGATATTTAATGAACCCATATGAAACTACTATGTCTCTGCATCATCGTATGGCCAAGTTTTCATAATCAGCAACATATTTCGCTACAAAATCTTCGTAATAGACCAGTCATTAAGAAACATATATGGCAATTTACCCTCAGCTGGAAAAAAATAGACTATAGTTGGTTACGGTGCAGACAGTCTTGTTTCCCGTAGACATAGTAGTATTTTAATATAATTCTGCTAAATATCGATTTTTACAGCTCCAACTTCCTTATAACCTGAAACTCGCAAGTGGTCAATTGAATTAAATATGTCATGCACTAAACATTGACTGAGTGAAAACTGTGACTAGGTATATGTATTGCAAGGGAGAGTTTCATAATATTGAATTTACGTGTGTATCCCTTTCTGAGTTCGAGGACGGTTTGTTTCACTTTATTCTGGCTATCATTATGCGTTTTTTATGACATTTTGTCGGGTGTTCTAGTAATTAAAGGAATATACTACACCCTGTTCCAAATAAGTAGTCCAGAAATCGTGAACCCTAACCTCTAAAACTCAAAACGTGCAAGATCAAATGGGTTGTATTTATCCACACCTATTCCCTAACTGACTCTTCCGAAATGGTGGAAATATTAGCTCGATTATTCTGGTCGTTTGTGAGTTATGGAGGTTAATGTTCAAGAGTTTTGGCCTACTTATTTGCAACAGGGCATAGTTTTCAATTTATCCTTTGACTCCAACAAATCCTCACAAAACTAAATATAATCGCCCCATAATAACCAGAATATAATAATAGAATGCGTACTGAAAGGGTTAAGTGGGTCACTTTATTATATACCACTTTTCATTGCAGGCGGTTGTACAACAGAAGAAAAAGCTGTCCAGAATACATGATAACAACGAGAGTGACAAAGTGACGCGAGTGGTACTAACGTCTTCCCTCCCCCGAAGTGGCTCCACCTTCTTGTCCGAGGTGTTGACATCACACAAGCCCCTGCAGACCGTGCTGTTCTTCGAGCCTCTTATGTTGTATCAGAAGACTCCCTGCATGCGTGACGGTTCCTGCGTCCCCGGCCTTATCACTAGACTCCTCAACTGTGACTTTGATGAAGATTTTGACAAATGGTTGAAGGAAAAAGTGCTGTTCTTGAACTACTACCATCCCTATGTAAGACGCTGCTTTCAGAAACCGCGTGAAGGTAGTACTTTGTGCCGACGATTTTTGGATTTGAGAAGTCTGTGCCATCAAGCAAGCATCAGGGTTGTGAAGGTCATTCGGTCCAAGTTATCATGGATGGCAGAACTCCTCGAGGACTCAGCCCTCAACATCAAAGTAATCCACCTGACTCGTGACCCCAGAGGATCCATTAAATCCATTAAATCCATGGGGTGGAACAACAGGGCTTCCTTCAGGTGTCAGGCCCTACAAAACGACCTGACAGAATACGACAAGCTAATCACGAAACATCCCCAGAAACTATTTCATGTGGCCCACGAGAGAATGTGTTTGGACCCGCTAGGAACAACTGAATCCCTCAACCGCTTCATCCATGGGAGTTCGAACCTGCGGGACTCAACGCACCGGTTTCTGAAGCACCACACGCTGGGCTTAAAGCGAACGCGGCCTAACAACATGGAAACCCGGAGAAACAGCGCCGCAGAGTATGATGCCTGGCGTTGGGAAATTACTGAGAAGGAACTGAAGGAGGTGGAAGGCGAGGCGATGTGTCGGGGTGTGGTGGCCAGGATGGGGCATATTATGTTTACATCCCTCGACAAAGCTAGGAACGCCTCAATTAAACTTGCCATCTTGCCAGCTTAGTTATTACCATCTTCATCATCATCAATCACTTCATCTGCGAGCCTTGAAGCACCTCTCAGGGTTCAAAATGAGCGCGGGCCGGCAGCGTGGGCCCCTGGAAAGACAGTGTCACAGAGCACAACGCCTGGCGCAGAGATATTCTGGAAAAGGAATAGGAATAGATAGACCGGGATTCCGATGGGAGGACGTTTGTCGGGATAGCCAAGAAGAGGCATGCTCTGTTTACATCCCTTGACATTAATCTGAATGCCTCAATTAGTCTTGCCACAGTACAGTAGTTATTGTACCTCTTCTTCATCATTATCACCATCATAGTTTTCCTCCATCATTAAGGGGAGGCTTGAACAATTGGTATGAAAATGTCCACACCTATTCCCTGGCTGACTCTTTCCCAATGGTGGAAATATTAGCTCGATTACTCTAGTCGGTTAGGGTTCACGATTTCTGGCCCACCTATGGACTTTAGTGTCAACATCATCTTCATCACCATTATCATCATCATCATTATCTTGATCATCATTATTATCATCTTCATTACCATCATCATCATCATCATCAACATCATTATCATTAACATCACCACCAGTATCACTTTCAACATCATCATCATATTCATTACCATCATCATCATTTACCCATGTACATCTCATACCTTATAATTTGTGTATATTTGTGTTCTAGTTTTCTTTCACAGGTATTTTATGTTCGTAGTCTAGTATCGAACGCACTGAGTATTGTACTTTAGTCGCTTGGCTCAGGTAGCGTGGGTTCGAATCCAGCTACCTGTGGGTGAGGTTTCTGTCAAAAACTTAACTGGCTGTGGAGGTTAGTTGTGGATGTGCTGGCCTTTGGGTTCCACCTGTTTCCCTGCCCACATCCTACAACTGCTGGGGGTATGTAGGCACTCTTGTGGCTGCCAAAGTTAACATGTTGATTTCTTATGATTAGTTCACTGATGCCATTGGCATTGAAAGCACAGACCCTGAGCACACTGTCTTTCACCCAAACCACGTACGTTTCCGCCACTATTCTTCTTTTTTCATCCACCCCCGCGGGGGTCCTGGCCGGCAGCATACCGAGCACAGTTGTTACCCAGGTGGACTTGGGGCCCGGCCGGGCATGATGGCTCCAAACAAGGCACCGGATTGTCAAAAAATAAACTAAAAACTACCTAAGAAAATATATAACTGGAGCTAAAAACAGCAAAGCATACTATGAGACAGTATAAGGTGGGTAATTATGCATATGTATAATTATATACATGTATATATTGTATATTCATATACATTATACACATATATATATATTTATATTCTTTCTTTCTTATTTTGGGAAGAGAGGGGGGGGGGGGTAAAAAGGGGATTTAGATTAAATACAAAGTGTATTGCTGAAAAACGGCACACCCGCCCTGCTCTTTGGTTCAACCGTCAGGTAAAATAAAAAAAATTAAAAGAGTGATTAAATTAATCTAGGACGGTGTAATAATGAAGTTACCTTCAGAAGCAGGGTACCTATGTTACGGTAGGCCAAAAGGTACGTTGTAAGTTTACTTTTCCCAATATTGTTAACTTATACGCAGATGGCAAAACCTCTAAATCTCATTAGTTACGACACTGCCGCTGTGCAAAGCTGTTCCATACTAACTGAAATACTCTTGATTTTTACATTGTAAATAACAACTGATAAATAGATGAACATTAGACACAGACGCTCGTTTATTTCATTCCTTAGCTTATATATATGCTCATCGACGCCATCCAAGAACAATAGATAGAAACAGAAAGGTCTTTATATGACATTGATGAGACCAGCAAGATATTTGGATTGTCTGCAATGGCCCATGCATATCTATATACACTATAAAAAATCATGGGTATGAAAAGGGCTATTAAAGTGTCCTTCATAATGTGCCCATTTGAAGGGGCGATGGGCTATTTATTTGCTATTTTATTTATGTTTTTATTATTTATTTTATTTTAGTTTCCTCCCTAGACCTCTATCAAACTACAAAAAACATCCCCTAGACCCCCCTTTGAGATAAATTTGTACATTTTTCGGTAGAAAAATGTCCCGACCTTTAATTACAGGTTCGCTGTCGCTCGCCAGAAAACATCGACATCCAAATGACAGAAAAGGACCTAATATTGACAAAGAAATGGGTTGAAAGGTCTTAAAATCGCCAAACTAATGGGTCGAACTTTTTAAAATCTGAAAACTAATGAGACTAAACATTAGGGGCAGAAAAAGCGACCATCTCCCCTTAAAAGTGCATTGGTAATAATACACCCATCTAATACAAGGCTCAAAAGCCAAATCACTATCAATATACCCAATGATGTTATATACCCTTAAGTAACACCCCGTTCTTAACATTAAATCATCAATTAGAAAACCCAATGCACTTGAATAAACCAATGATAGCCTATGGTCCTCCCGGGATTCGAACTCGGGACACCACACCCAGAACATAAGCATCTAAACCATTACACAACAACAATAACAACCCTTGAGGTTTTAGAGTGCGGTTTACTGAAAGGGTTAACCCCTTCTGTACCGTCGACATCCTTTTTATTATATTCTGGCTAGTACTAATTGATTTTTTACAGTTAAGGAAGGATCTGTAGCAATTTTAAGGCTTTTAACTATCTCAATCAACCCTTTTAACTACCACTGATCCTTCCTAAGCTGCAGAAGATCGTCTAGATATAGTTATAATATAATATAACAGACGTCGCTGGTACAGAAAGGGTTAATAATTGTTGCGCAATGTAAACAAAACAAAAAACGTGTAAATGGCATAGAAAACCATTGGGTGTATTGATACTATTGATAGTGAAATTAGTGTATTACTGTACTACTAAATTACTAATATACCTGTATAAGAGTAAATTATTATGGATGGGCAGTTTAATTAGCCTGTCCATGCCCATATTGGTTTACAGTGTAGTTTAATTATAAGTGTAGTTACCTGTCCATGCCCATATTGTTTACAGTGTAGTTTAATTACCTGTCCATAAGTTTACAGTGTAGTAATTAGCCTGTCGATGGCCATATTGGCAGTGTAGTTTAATTAGCCTGTCCATGCCCATATTGGTTTACAGTGTAGTTTAATTAGCCTGTCCATGCCCATATTGGTTTACAGTGTAGTTTAATTAGCCTGTCCATGCCCATATTGGTTTACAGTGTAGTTTAATTAGCCTGTCCATGCCCATATTGGTTTACAGTGTAGTTTAATTAGCCTGTCGATGGCCATATTGGTTTACAGTGTAGTTTAATTAGCCTGTCGATGCCCATATTGGTTTACAGTGTAGTTTAATTAGCCTGTCGATGCCCATATTGGTTTACAGTGTAGTTTAATTAGCCTGTCGATGCCCATATTGGTTTACAGTGTAGTCAAGCCATCAAAGATCCCCTTGTACTGCAAACAAAATATGGGTTTAAGGAAGTTAATAAAAGGGTAACTAAAATCTTCCATTAGTAGCCTACCCTTATAGAGGTACAGTTGCTCACATAAGTTCTGTTCCTCGACGTGATCTCATGTATGAAAGTAAAATAGTATGAATGAATTGTGTGTGGCTTCTATTAGTTGATTAATCAGATGAGTTAACCACTGCATTAAAAACTACACTCGTAATTCAATCATGAACATTATCTTTCCATGTATGAGATCACGGAGAGGTAAGAAAAGTACATTGGTAAAAAAAAAAAAAAAAAAATCACCCAATAAGAAAATAGCAAGATAAATTGGTATCAATTGATATACCCCGGGGGCCATCAACAAACAAGGGCGACCCACAATTAGCAAGGGGGCTGCCAATAAGTGCCTGGGCTGGGCTTGACCTTGTGCCCCTGAGGCGTTGATACAAGTGTCAAGAGTGCGTTATCCACTACACCAGTAACTCGCTAATACTAACTAGCATTAACGAACACAACTCATATGGAACAGTAGGAGTGTGTTTGAGTGTGTACATGCGCACGTGTGTGTATATAAATTAATTTATGCTTTTTACCGGATTGATTTAGCTTGGAGAATAAACGTACGCTGTAGGCCTAGCCTATATACTGTTAATTTGTCTTTCAATCTTTTGAGATGAAGCTTTTGGGTTATCTAGTTCAACCATATTAATTGGGAGCTGGATCGACGGGGTCATCAGCATTAGTAGGGTTAACAGCAGGATTAACAGTAGTAATATGATCAAACGTGTTAGTAGGATCAAAGGTATACTCAGTAGGGTCAAAAGTATCAGTAGGATCAAATGTATCAGTAGAATCAACATTATTAACAGGATCACCAGTAGCCTATTACTTAGTTGGATTAACATAATAAGTAGAAAACACAGTTAATCAGTAGGGGGGTCAGGAAAAAAAGAAAATGCATTGTTGTCTTGGTTCTTAATGCCCCCTAGGCCAATTACAAGCGGCTGACCATTTGGATCACGCTCAATTATAAAAATATCTATTGCAGAGTTTATCCTTGAAGATAATCCCTTTATGTAAGCCCCTTTTACTTCATCGTGCAAGATGCATCTTTCGTTACAAAAGGGGAAAACCAAAGTAAAAGTTTCATCCAGCGGAGTTATGTTAAGGTGTAGAGCCTCAGCCAACTCTCGAGACATGTAGCTTTTAAGACTACCAGTATCCAGCATTACATTATGTATTGTATAACCATTCAATACAATATCATCATGCCAATAGCCTGGTCCAGTCATAGCTTTGTTTGGTTTTGAGTTCAGATTCCTCATTACAAGACGAGGTGTAGATTCGGACAATATCAATGTACAGATGTAGTGTTTCAAGAAATCAATGCCCAATACATTTGGAGCTTTTCCATTATGTATCTTAAAGTTAACATAAAGCTTAGCATCAGAAGAGGCACATTCAACCTCAACATTATCTAAAGGCATTAATTCCCGATAGTTTGTGTCCCCCTTAGACAATGCAATTAAGTTTTGAGTAACCTTGAAAATTTCAGCTTTTGCATAGTCATCATATTTTTCCAGAGTGGTACTAGATGTTAGATATTGTTCGATGTCAACAATAGATATTGTTGACGTATAAGAACCAGAGTCTACCAAGAAATTTACATTATGACCTTTGATTTTCAATGTAACTTCGAGTAATTCGTAACGAGCAGCCGTGGTCCCCCTCTTCAGTTCGAGGCTTACTTCAGAATATTGTCTTGCCATTTTAATTAGTTATTGTCTGGCCAATAACAATATAGGCCTAATAATAGCTTATTACAGCGATACAGACGATATGACTTGTTTTTTCTTTCCCCGCGGAATGGTTGATACAAGGAGCCTTGGACAAGGTGCTGATGATACCAACCGCGGGAAGGAAATAATTCATGGATAGTCTATCTTCTCGACATTAAAGACCCCTCAAGTTACATGACAAGATACATGATATTTGGTAATTTAAAGTAGGGAAATATATAACGTTGTTTATAATATGTAATAATACATACATTCTTTGCCGATACAAGCTATAAAATTTCAAAATAAAAAATATAAATTGTCAATAAAATAATATAAAATAGTTTGCCATAAGTAAAAGTTAGTTTTCTGTGAAACTATGTAGAGGAGAGGAAGAAAACGTAATTCTAAGGGGGACAATATTATAATTTGAGTATAAATTTAGGATTAATTTTAATATTGTATGTAATATACCCTGTTCATTATAAGTAGTCCAGAAATCGTAACTGCTAATCTCTATAACTCAAAATTGGCTTGACTAATCGAGCTCACTTCCTCAACCTATCAACTCCGGTGTTCCTCAGGGAATTTAATGTCCTGTCTCCAGTTCTCTTTCTAATATCCATTAATGATCTCCTCAACTGTACTTCTATTCCTATCCACTCATATGCTAATGACTCTACCCTACTCGATTTAACTAGTTTTGTTTACACCAACCCAGCATGCAATCACTCCACAATTCGTGTGACACACTTATAATTATATAATCTGATATATCAATTATTTCTGATTGGGGCAGAGAAAATCTTGTTACTTTCAATGTCTCCAAACTTCAATGTCTCCTTATATCTTCTACCTGTCACAATCTTCAACACGACTATCAATTACTCTTCAACAATAAAGGCTACAAATCAACCCTTCATCTTCTCTCAGTATTCTATGTGTATCTTTTTCATCCGACCTTTCTTGGAAAGATCCTATAACCACTCATGCTAAAGCAGCTTCCCAAAAGTTAGGTGTGCTCGACCATTACCGTGGGTTCTCACCCCTGCAAAGGCTTCTTGCTGTAAATGTATATAGTGTATTACCGGGTGCTATTTACATATTAATTGTGTTATATATTTTGCTAATTTTTGTAGTTACGTATTTACAGTATGTGTTTTAGTGTTTGTAGCCTACTGTACCGGAAATACATAAACCAAAAATGTCTATCAATTTTAAACCACGGCCCCCAATAGTGGGGAGGGCTATGAAGATCAGGGAAATTGTGGGGTAAAAGAGAATAAATTAACCTAACCTAACCAATATATCTTACCTTATTGATAAGAAGCGTGCTTTGATTTGATTGGACCTGGCACCTCTAAAACAAAAAGACATTAGCAAAGACGGGAGCAGGGAATATCTGAAAACTCACCATCTATTATAGGTGACTACTGTAATAACTATATACGCTATTTATACAATATCAATACGCATCTCCAGCATGAATGAGGCATATAGGCTACACATGTAGTATACTGTTATGCCCTGTTTTTCTACAGGATTAACTTGGGTAATGTGAGTTCTAACTGACTGGGTATAGAAGGCTGCATGCACAAAACAAGGTATGAGGAATAGAGAACACAAAATAAATACACAGTAACAAGACACACGATCACGTTTATTGATATACACACTTCTGAATGCTCGTACAAGACAAATGATAGAATTGAACAACACTAGCATAAGTGGATCTGGATGGAGCCTAGTCTCCCACTTCCAACGTTCAGGTATTAATCTTCTGATCACTGGCTTTATTCACACGTTTATATACTGGAGACCATCAATGTTACTTATAGATTCAAATTCACTGTTAGATTTATTACTGGTAGCTCTGGTGCACAAGTAGTAGTTCACAGACTAGATTAGACACGCGTATTTTAGAGCACGGGAATTCTAGTAACCTCAGGGGGTACTGATCTAAGTTTTATATTCTTATAGCAGAAACACATAGAACGCAAATCAGTGGGCGAACATTAGATATCACTAGGGTTTCACTTCTATGTAATAATATCTGGATATATGGGTAATTACGAGAGTTAATATCGCCTGTTAATTAATAAACACTGATACACTTAGCACTTCCTAATGGAATGGTTATATATGAATTATACTGGGGCAAAGATATAGCCACTTCATAGAAATATTAATAAGTGAGTCTCTAAATAGCACTGTAACACTGTAGTACTGATAGAGTGAATCTTGGGTAGTATTTGATTGGTCTGGTCCTGGTTATCTTGCGTCCGTGGTGTTGGGGGATAACGACTGGTTCCGCGGCCGTCCAGGTGGTCCATATGTAGGAAGTTCTCAAGACGGATCTCTTGGCAATCGTTGCTGGCTACACTCTTATATACCTACTGGTTCGTAAAGGTTATAAGGTGCACGTAGATTTCTTGTACGTGGACAGATCCTCCTATCTAAATCTGCCACGGAGTCTGCCGGCTCTGGAACTCAATTCTCAGCAACAAACAATGATAGAGCTGGAGGTCAACTCTGGTGACCAACCACTGGTTGGTGTCTATCTTTCAACTGATTTTACTGGGGGCTGGAGCTTGGTTTATAGGTTCGGTTTTGGACCCTGTAGGCCATAGGGATCTCGAGTTCTTATGGATTTATTTAAGCTCTCAATGGATACGGGAACTAGGTAAGGTGGTGATTACTGTTGTGGCACATGGCTATATGGAGCCTTCATAATGTGATATAACTGAGCCTTAGTAAGAGGTACTATTTTGGCTATACTGGAAGTATTTAGGGGAGAGAGACTGGATCTACTTTGCGAGGAGGACTGGGACAGCTGTGATAGGAGCGTCTCTCTTAGATTGTTCAGTCTTCGTTCTATGGTATAGCTGAGGTGCTAATTTGGTTATCAGAGTATGCAAGAAAGGTTAATGGGTTATTGTGGGTTAATAGAGGTTAGTAAAGGTGTTAGTCATGCATGGTTAGTTCATTGATAGGAAGAATTCCTGTGCTACCTGGCAATGACCCGGAAGTCAAAACAGGGGTCAGGTATACCTCCGCCGGGGTAGGGGTCTCCCTCCTCGGGTGGGTGAAAAGGGGTAGGTGCGCGCCCTCTCTCTGTGATGGTCGTCCGGCGGCTGTGGCTGGGGGCTTGCCATATTACAAGTGTTTGTAATAACCCTCTGTTTATGAGACAGATGTGGGTGTTCGTAATACCAAAACCGAAGGTGCCTTGACCAGCTGATTTAATTGGTTGGGTTGTTAATTGCATGGTTTGTTGGATGTGGTGGAGACTGGGTTGCTAACTCTGCCACATTTATCTGGAAGTATGGCAATAGAAGTTAGTCACTGGCGAGGCGGCTAGCCCTGCAATGACGATCATTTGGTACAGGGTTGTGAATGGGTTGTGAGGGAATAGATGGCATGCAAAGGGTTAGTAAAGTTCTAATGGTGTTCCTTCCTACTGGGGGAAGGTAGGCTGGATAGGAGTATATATACAAAAGGTTTGAGAATGTTAGTAACGGAAAAGTTAAGGATATTCAGGGGGTGTGGTGGAGAGGCTAGGTTAGGAGGGAGTGGAGGAGCGTGGGGGGTTAACGAGAGGGAGAGGGTTAAGGAGGGCTACATGGAAGTTTGACCCTAAGGTCTCTGGGCGTAGGGGTGGCATTAGGCTACAGTTGGTATCTTAGACTGGGGGTTACCGACAGGGAAGGTAGGGTAATCAAACGCTACCGGGGGATGAGCAATAGGTGGTGGTATATGAGTCTGGAAATTATAGAATTATGTGGACTGTGGGGAAGATGAGGTTAGCTGTAGGTGTGTGCTTGACTGTGGATAAAAGTAGAAAAAAACATAGTGTACTATTACTCGTCAATACGAGGGGTTATGGACACTATTATTTGACACGATTTCTTGCTGATCTAGTTGTCCCTGGGAACTGCGTTTCTATGAAATATAGACCAAAGAAAGCGGCAGTTCGTAGGGGTACTTCGTTATTGTTTCGTGGTAGATATGCGTCGAGACAATGGTAAAAGAGGGTTATCTATACAATCTCTGGTTGGGGTAAGAATTAGAGTTACTGCATGGTGGCTAACATCTTCAGTCATTTCTGTCTAGGTCTTACAGGAATAATGGTTATATATACACTGGTGTACCCGTGGGTATCATAGTTTCTTATCAATTAGGACATGGGGTTTTAACATATTACTTCTCGGATGGAAGAACATACATAGATTTATGGGGGCGGTTGGTCTTCAGAAACTTAGTCTGGCAAGACAAGGTATTTTTAGGGGGTTAACATATTACTTCTCGGATGGAAGAACATACATAGATTTATGCCTGTCTGAACTGGTTGGCATTGGCTCAACCTAGGGACGGGGCATGGGTGTATTAAATTAAGGTGTATTCATGTTCATCATCATGTAGGTAGAGTCTGGCGGGTAAGAGGTGTAGGACACGAGGGGTAGTGGATACGCGAGGTGGGGGAGGGTTGTGAATTGTAAAGGGGGTGGTTTGAGGCTAGGCGCCGCTCCGCTCGTGACCTAGGATAGTGACCCTTAATGCGCTGGACATAGGGGTGGCATTTCCCTACGATCGAACAGGTAGGGTGGTGTGTGCAGCAGGGCGTGAAGGATAAACGGACAGGATGACCCAAAACAGGGTACCACTGAGCATAGGGTCACGAAGCAAAATAGAGTAGTGTGGATTGTGGATACGAAGGAGGTGATTGGAAGACGTATAACAATTGTGGAAAAGTAAATGGAAGAGATGAACACAATGGCGGATAAAAGATAATTAAACTAAGGATTGAATACATGCATGAATGACGACATTATAGCCGTCGTCCTAATAGGATGATGAAACCGGGTTGGTATGCATGTGGCACAATACGACACAAGGACAGTGCCGCTATGTCGTATCTATACTGGTGGCGTACTCCGGTTAATATTATATATACACTTAGTTACTAGAAGAACAAGGCAAGGGGGGCGACTGAGCACGGGGGTACATAATTCTATACTCGTCATGGAGAGAGAGAGATACGAGGTAGCTTTCCTGCATCTCCTGATAATCGTCTGCAAATTGTTCATAGTGAGTTTATCTAAATCAACAGGCATAAATCACTACAAGAACGGGCAAGGGACACAAATTGACAGACGAACAAAACAACGTGAGGTTAGAGACATAGAATTGCTAGAATTGGGGGGGACTATGATTGTTATATAACTAAATACAGGGCTGACATAATCACAATCTGATTTGGTGTGAAATGGAAGCTAAGGTGTCTTAGATCGCCTCGAACCTACACAATGAAAGTATTATAGCCTGTATGGTGGTTACATAATTAAATACATACTTAGGTGGTACATCAAGAATATCAGTGAGTAAAGTATTGTGGTTTGTATATTAGAAGACTGTGATTGAGAGACGTATAATATGTGGAATGAATTGAGAGAGAGAGAGAGAGACCAAATCGGGAATGGAAAAGGGGCCTGGGATCTCGTTGGGGATGGGAGTTTCGCTCTCAGGATTTTCGTTCCTGTGGCTCGTTAGGGTTGGAGGTTTCGCTCTCAGGTTTTTCGTTCCACAAATTGACAGACGAACAAAACAACGTGAGGTTAGAGACCTAGAATTGCTAGAATTGGGGGGGACTATGATTGTTATATAACTAAATACAGGGCTGACGTAATCACGATCTGATTTGGTGTGAAATGGAAGCTAAGGTGTCTTTTAGATCGCCTCGAACCTACACAATGAAAGTATTATAGCCTGTATGGTGGTTACATAATTAAATACATACTTAGGTGGTACATCAAGAACATCAGTGAGTTGTTGTTGTTGTTGTTGTTGTTGTTCCTCAAGCTGCCTGGCCGAACAGCCCCAAGGCCCCGAATAAGGCCAAGGCCATAATCGAGCGCCCCCAAAGAACCCTCCCTGCCGACCACAATAAAGCCTGGGTGACCGAAGCCACTCTATGGCGGGGAGCTAAGGAGGGTGCGGAAACGCCCGGGAAACCAAAGCCCCACCCAGGGCCCTGTGCCCCTTAGCAATTATGAAGAGAAAGTTGAGGGGCAAAGGAAAAATGTGACGCTTTGGCTTCCAATCATGGTAGATTGGGAGGTCAATCCACGGAAGAGACGCCGTCACTTGAGATCTAGAAAATATATAAGTAAAAGGAACAGTCAGAGTAAGCTATGGGTATGGCAGAGATCGCTCAGTTCTCACTTTGATAGACCAGCCCATCACCACATGACTAGAACCCAATCCTCTCAGCATCAGCTAGGAAAGGCCCTAGAAAGCCGTCTTAGGCGAGGGGATAGCTCCCCTATTTCAACCCCTTTCGGGGTTGGGCACCCGCCATAGAATATCAGTGAGTAAAGTATTGTGGTTTGTATATTAGAAGACTGTGATTGAGAGACGTATAATATGTGGAATGAATTGAGAGAGAGAGAGAGAGAGAGACCAAATCGGGAATGGAAAAGGGGCCTGGGATCTCGTTGGGGATGGGAGTTTCGCTCTCAGGATTTTCGTTCCTGTGGCTCGTTAGGGTTGGAGGTTTCACTCTCAGATTTTTCGTTCCTGTGGTATTTTTTATACAATAATACTCAACAGGTTTTTGCTTATTCATGATAATCAGAAAATCTGGTAATAAACTCCAATAATACCCTTCTTGCTCTGTATAGGCCACAGGCACAGTACGCCAATGTATCGAGTATTGTTCGCATGTGTGGGGAAGTTCCACCCATTCCGCGCTTCTCGAAAGAGTAGAGTCAAAAGCATTTCACCTCATCAACTCACTTCTTCTTATTAGTTCCCTACAAATTGGCTACAATCTCTTTCTACACGCCGCCGCAATGTTGCATCTCTTTTACTCTTCCATCACTAATACAACAATCAGTGTTCTTCAGATAATCAGAGCTCTCTCAGTGTATGGCTCTCCAACCCAAGAATTAGCAAATTTTCTGTCTTTCTTCTAGTCAACAAGTGAAAATTGAAACTCTCTCGCTCAATCAATCTTTTCTTCATCCTACGACTTAGACTGTTTTTTTTTTTTTTTTTTTTTTTTTTTTTTTTTTTTTAGTATTTTGAAGGAGGTCTGGGGTACTTATTAATCAGTTTGAAGTGGGTCTGGGGGCGTTATTTTAGTTTAACAAGGATCTGGGACGGGTTTTTATTAGTTTCAAGAGAGTCTGGTGCGGATATGTATTAGCTTGCAGGGGGTTTGGGGCGGAATTTTTATTAGCCTGAAGGGGATCTGAGGTATTGAAGGGGGTCTGGTGACAATTTTGTATTAGTTTGAAGGGTGTGTAGGGCAGTGTTTTATTAGTTTGAAGGGGATCTGGGGCAGTTTTATATTAGTTTTGACTGGGTGTAGGGCACTTTTATATTTGTTTGAAGGGGTCTGGGACGTTTTTTTATTAGTTTGAAGGGGGCCTGGTGTTTTGTTTTTATTAGATTGAGGGGGTCTGTGGAGGCGGTATCTTAGTCTAAGAGGAAAACTAAAATACATTGCTAAAAAATGGTGGCAGCAATCAATCTAAGTCAGTCAGTCAGCAAACAAACCCGCACTCCCACAATTAAAGGGGTAGGGAGGATCAGCAAGAAGAGACTTTGCTGATCCTTTAGTGGGAGTAAATTCTGGAGGTGGGATTCCCAGTTCCAACCTCCAGGGGTTATCTGCGCCACAAAAGTGACGGGCGATGGGGTCGCTACATCCCTACGCCTACCCTCAATAATACATATATAAAATACCGTAATAGCCTCCAAGAAGTCGCACCAGATAGAGTTAAGGGGAAATTAATATTAATTTGTTTATCTATGTATTTGTTTTATTTTGTATTTATTTTTAATTTTTTAGTTTCCTCCCGAGACCTCCATCCATCTTTAAAAAAATTCCCCAAAGACCCCTCTTTGAGATAAATTTGTGCATTTTCGGTAGAAAAGTGCCTCGGCTGAAGGTCCTTTTTAATTTGCAGCTCGCTTTCGCTCGCCAGGATAATATCGACACCTATAAGTGGCACGAAATGTCTTAAAATCGTCAAAGTAATGGGGCGAACGATTTATAATCACAAAAATAATGGAGTTAAACATGAGGGAAAAGAGGGTCCACAATACCCCCCCCCCCTAAATAGTGCACGGCAGATAATAACTGTTATAACATCTGCCCCCAACACTGCTTGTTATCGTTAGGCCAACCTCCGTTTTCTTTGTACCACTGGTGATACTTAGAGACCCTATAGAGACCCTTAGAAACCCTATAGAGACCCTTAGAAACCCTATAGAGACCCTTACAGACCCTATAAAGACCCTTACAGACCCTATAGAGACCCTTAGAAACCCTATAGAGACCCTTAAAGACCCTATACAGACCCTTAGAGACCCTATAGAGACCCTTAGAAACCGTATAGAGACCCTTACAGACCCTATATGTTATACTCTATAGGGCTCTATATTGATACTTTATTACTCTCAAATATTTCCATACCCATAATACACATAATAAGGGAGGTCTGGTGGAGTGGTCATGCCACTGGACTGGTAATCCAAAGGTCCCGGGTTCGAATCCCGATGTATTACTGGGAAGATAGTATTGAGATGGAATTTGTGCTGTACCTACAGTATAGTATCAGTGCATTACCATAAAGCCCACCGAAACGCCAATAAAATACCCTCATTGTTCCCTAATTAACCCTTACTGTACCAGAGGGTATTACCATAAATGTACCCTCCAGTACCAAGCAATTTGACCAAAATGGCTTCAGAGTCGAGAGAGAACACCCTTCCACCTCAACAGATAGAGGAATACTGCCTCTCCTAGCCTGTGGGGGCTTGGATATATGCTGAAAAGTGTTGTCTAGAGCATTGCTCAAACGGTCGTGGTACCAGGCACCGATCGATACGGGCTGTTAACAGGACAGCAATGTCCGTCACTGGTACTGACAAGTGACTTTTTTACTATCGGCCAACGTACGTCGCTGGGACAGTAGGTGCTAAATAGCACTGTATGAATATTCCCATATTAAAAAAAAAAGGCTATAGGGGAACAATGCCTCGTGAGTTCATTGTTCAATAGGTGGTGTTCTAAGAGTGAGGGTCCGAGTCTAGGGGAAAAGACAGTGAAGCAATGGGGCAAAGCAGCTTCAGAGATGGGGCTGCTTCGGACCATGGGTGGGCAACCAGGCCCCATGCATCCTACGAATGTAAGCTTAGATAACGTGGGGCTGATTGCATCTCAATGTGCTTCACATGTCTCACTCCCTAGACTGGAACGAGACCTCAAGGGCTTCACCGTTGTATGTACGGTTGAATGTACAGGCTCTTAGCATATGCCCGAGAGGGAGTAGTTGTAATATAGGGAAAAAAAAAAAAACATACGGCAATGCTGGTACAGGATATAACATTTGGTCTTTAGGCTACAGTTTTCATGATAAAAAAATAGAATCAAACCCCTCGTCAAAAAAAAAAAAAAAAAAAAAAAAAATCAGTCTCTCTTCCTGCAGGGTGTCTAGTTCTCGTGAGTCTATAATTATGTGTTGATTACCTTGGAGCATATTGTAACTTACCGGGAAGTAGGCTAAGTAGAGACACTATAATGACACGAGAGAGAGAGAGCGGGCAACTTTGTTTTATTGTATTCTTTTATTGGATGCCACTACAATATTTGCGATGTATAGAGGCTGTAGACATCGATATTATTTTTACAGAACTAATGAGTTTTGATGAATAAAAATTATGTTAAAATAGATTAATTTACTTGAACGTTTACTACAAACATATACAGTATAGCCCAAATTTGCTCGTATTTCGACTAAAAATATATGGTTAAAGCTTGAAACTTGCAAGAAATATGTAGGCTAGATACAAAGACCAACCTATATATTCTGTACCACTATTATTAAGGGGAGAGGGGTCGGTTTTCTGGTCCCCCTTCTTCCTCATGCTTATCCCCTTTAGTTTTCAGATTATAGGACGTTTGGCCCATTAGTTTGGCGATTGTTTAAGAATTTTCGCCCCATTCTTAATTTTGTCAATACTAAAACTGCGTTTGTGTTATTTAGGTGTCGATTTTTTATTCCTGGCGAGCGATAGCGAGCCTGTAATTTAAGAGGAACCGGCCTTCGGCTGGGACATTTTTCTATCGAAAAATGTACAAATATATCTTGAAGGAGGGTCGGGAGGTGGGGCTTGATGGAGTTCTAGGTAAGAAACTAAATACCATTGTAAAAAGATACATAAATGGGCAAATAAATACGCCAATATCCCCCCTTAATGTTTATTGTGGGTAAGGACATGCTTGAGTGCCATGATAGGCTACAATGATATCAGTGGCACCAAAATGGCGGATGTTGAGCGATCTTTGCAACCATGTATAGGCTAACGGGAGGGGGTACCGTTAGCAGGGACTTGTGACGTAATATGAATGAACTACTTTACGTTCAATTTATCCCTCAATACCTTTATACCTACAGTCCTACACGATACTTTGAAATAGAAAGGACGTGTATATGGGTATGTATGTTAGCCTATAGATGAAATAGGCCTATAGGTTGGTCAATTATCATACCAGAGATTCTGTAGTAAGAGAGAATGGCCATTATTTTATTTGGACGCCATTTTGGTGCCTCAATTACCAAATAACTGGGCATTAATAAATTTGTGATCATGGCAAATACCAATCAAAGACCAATCTATATCTACTGTACTAATATTGCCAAATGTGTATTAGGGCAATGGAAATATTTGAGTGTAAAGAGAGAAATATGTCAACACTGGCACCAAGATGGCGAAAGTTTGCCGATCTCTGGTACTATAGGGTTTCTCGATGATCCGAGTACGCTGAAGTTGCCGAAACGGGATTTTATTTATATCCGAACCAGGAGAAGGCGGGGCAGCACTCGCTTGGCCACTCGGGAGGAAGTTTTGCTTCTAATTGTCTCTGTATGGCACTAGCGGCCTCACCTTCACAGAACACACACTCATAAACTCTCACATATTGCCGGGGAACCATTGTTGTATGTTAGAGAGGTTTGTATATAAGGGTAAATAGTGTTTTGTATCGGGGTGGTGCGGGAGGGAGACATCGGCTGCATCAACAACCTTGAAGGAGTATTTCCTGAACACCAAAATTAATTGCGATTGATTGGAAGACCGAAGACAACATGGAGTCCCCTCGTGTGGTGATCCTGTCTGCTGTCCGCACCCCCATAGGTAACTATATGTACCTTTAGGCTATATTATAGTAGGCCTAGGCCTAGGCAATTGCTCAGAATTACGTAATTACATTATTTTAACTTTAACGTATTTAGGCCTAACTGTACATAGACCTTTAAACTAGACCTAACTGTTCATCCTACGGTCCTACCAGCCTCATTCATTTACAAAATAGGTTTAAATGTGGAACCATTGAAGCCCATCTAGCCTATTCTTATGTGTCCTATAGGTTTCTATCTAGCCTATCTAACCTATTGTCGGACGCCGTGATTCCCAAAGTAGTTGCCACGAACGAAACGGCCCCATGTACATAAGAACATAAGAACATAAGAAAATGGGAGTCTGCAGAAAGCCGATTGGCCTAAGCAAGGCAGATCCCTGTCCCACACAACCCCAATTCATTACAAAGCCCAATTATAGGCTTCACACTCTAATACCCTGAGGATCATCTTACCAAAACGGTTAGAGATTAACGCAGGATTATGGAGGTCTGCAGAGCGCTGATTGGCCCAACCCGGCTGATCCCCCTTCACACCCAACCCTTCTCGTCCATATGCTTATCCAATTTTATCTTAAAGCTCCCTACAGTTTTAGATCCCACTATAGCACTTGGTAGTCCATTCCACCCGTCTACAACTCTGTTACCAAACCAATACTTGCCTATATCTTTTCTGAAACGAAATTTATCTAATTTGAAACCATTGGTACGAGTTCTTTCGCTATCACTGAGCTTTAGTACATTTGTCATGTCCCCTTTGTTAATCCCACTAACCCACTTGAACACCTCTATCATATCCCCTCTAACTCTGCGTCTCTCTAACGAATGTAAACCTAATTTCTTCAACCTTTCTTCATACGAAAGATTTCTAATATTATGGATCGCTGTACTCTCTCCAATGAATCTATGTCCATTCTGTAATAAGGACACCAAAATTGGACAGCATAATCCATATGGGGTCTCACTAATGACAAGTAAAGTTTTAAGATAACATCAGCAGTTCTGTTACTCACACTCCTAGAGATGAACCCGAGAATCCTGTTTGCCTTATTACGAACGCTTATACACTGTTTTCTAGGCTTCAAATCATTGCTAACAAACACACCTAGATCTTTCTCGCAGTCTGAATTTTCTAATTCTAAATTAGCTAGTTTATATTTAACATTTGTTTGCGTCTTCCCTATCTTTAATACCTTGCATTTGTCAATGTTAAATTTCATCTGCCAATTTACTGACCATTCATGTAAGGTATCTAGATCCCTTTGGAGGCACTCTATATCGCTATCTGAATCAATTGATCTCCCTATTTTAGTATCGTCTGCGAATTTACTTATCCTACTAGTTATACCTAAATCTAGGTCATTTATGTATATAAGAAACAACAGGGGACCTAATACCGATCCCTGGGGGACACCACTTTTGACTGCTCCCCATTCTGACTTGGTACCATTTATGCTGACTCTCTGCTTCCTACTAATTAGCCATGACCTAATCCATCCTAACTAAGGATGTACCTCGTAACCTCTGTCCCCAGTCAGTCTATGCCAGTATGCCCCTCCTTGGAAGTTGGTCAGGGGGGGGGGGGGTTCTCAACCCAAAGTTATCAAATTACATACTTGGTCATACTTGGTAGAATTCCGTCCTCTGTGGACGCAGCTAAAGTGGACCTCCGGTCCTCCGCTGCGGCCAGGAAGCTCTGCATCTCCCTCGTTCCGTCTATTTGTTAACGAGTTGGATGCGGTGCTGGGGTATCTTGGTGTTAGGGGCTCGTCTGGTACTGTAGCCAGCCATTGGTCCAGCTGACGCTTGAAGGAGTCGGTTGTGACTCCCGTCAGTTCCCGGACGGCCTTTGGTACAGTATTGGGTAATAATTGAAGAGACTCCGGACAGCCTTTTTACTAGTTAATTCTAGTTTTTTGTTTATTTTTCTTTGATATACAATGTTGGGAAAAACTAAATAAGATGGTCACCAATTTTCCCATGGATTTTTGTATTTTTCCCTGTTAGTTTTCATCAATATATAGTGTTTGGAAATAATTACAACCCTCGGCGAAACCGGTTTCCCCATTATACAACGATCTTAAGACACGCCGCCCGATAGTGGGGAGGGCTATGAAATACAGGGGAAATGAGGGGTTAAATGCGTAAAACGGCGATTAAAACGTATTTTAGCAAAACTTGGCTCGGGTTTTAAGGTATTTCAAAGGCCTAAAACCCAATATTTCGAAAACCTGAGCCAAGTTTTGGCCAAAGCTGGCTCGGATTTTGAGAGTTTGTAGACAACAAAATTACAGTAACCTCATTTAGAAATTTGGCTCAGGTTTCCCGAAATTGCAAAGCCATAAAACCCGAATTTTGGAAAACCCGAGCCAAGTTTTGGCAAAACTTGGCTCGGATTTTGCGAGTTTTAAGAGTAAACCAATTACAGTAACCTAATTTAGAATTTTGTCTCATGTTTCCCTAAATTGCAAACCCCAAAAAGCATAATTTTGGAAAACCCGAGCCAATTTTTGGCAAAACTTGGATTGTATTTTGAGAATCGAAAAAGACTAACTAAATGTCGGAAATCGGCTCATGATTTCCCTAATTGCAAAGACATATAACCAGATTATCGAAAACGTAGCACTTATTTAAATCATAAATATCCAGTAACATAGACCTAGTACATTGGATACAAGCCTAATCCACACCTAATGCCTACAATGTGTCCGTAGTACCTAGTAGGCCTACGTGGGATACAACATGGCGGTTGGGCCGGCGCCCATTTAGTAGCCTACCGGTATTCGGCCGTATCTGTAAATACGAATGCGAGTCACTTCGAGCGAATTCCTGATCAAGCGGATGCACAATCTAACCTAATTAACCTAACCCAACCCAACCTATGGGCAGGTGGAGTTAGTGTTGACTAAAAAGCTGGTGGACAGACCTCGGGAGACAGGTGAAAATGGAGTGTGTACGAATCGGTGCCGTCTATAGAAAGGTATTGACAACTATGTTACGACAAAATTCCATTTTAGTACCATATATTTTTATTAGGTTTCGCCGAGGCTTAAAAAACATTTTCATATTATGTTTAGAGCATATAAAATCCATATTTGTTTTCAAATATTGCAATATAATTGGTGACCAACTTATTTAGTTATACTGTACTCAATGGTGTTTAATACCGAGGACCGTCGCATTTTAGTATTTTCAACATTAGCCTAACCTAACCTAACCGAAAACTAAACAGGGAACGTGAGCTGGGTTTAGACCGTCGCGCACCCATAAACAGGGAACGTGAGCTGGGTTTAGACCGTCGGTTAGTTTTCGGTTAGGTTCGGTTAAGTTAGGTTAGGTTAGGCTAATGTTGAAAATACTAAAATGCGACGGTCCTCGGTATTAAACAACACTGTATATCAAAGAAAAATTTAAACAAAAATAGAATTAACTAGTAAAAAGGCTGTCCAGGGTCTCTTCAATTTTTACCCAGTATTGAAGAAACGAGCCCCATTTTTGGTGAAGTTATTGTGGGCGACTGTTGCTATTTTCCGAGAGCTAGTTTCGGTCCTCTTGATGTAGCACAGCCGCCCTTTTCTTACTTGGTTATTGATGACTAGCCCCACCTCAGGTACCAGCCCTTCTAGGGTCTTCCACACGTATATCACTAGGTAACGCTCTCGTGAACATTGCGAAAGCGGAGCGAGCCTTGTGAAGGATATACAGTAGTATCCGGGCGTACTGTCATCATGTTTACTTAGGTAGCCTACTGTAGTATGCTCGCGGTTACGCTCCCGTCTATTTTGATGGCTATTTTTTCTTATATTTGCCTCCTGCAGGCAATATATATGATGGTGACAATTAGTCGGGGGGGGGGGGGGGGGTTGATGGTAAGGGCCAAGGTGTCAAAGCCCCCTTCAACCTATTATTGTATTCCACGGCAGTCAAAATAGACGGGAATATGATATATGATCGCGAGCTTGCGAGTAGTGTAAACAAGGCAGGCGGTATGCCCAAATACTACATCCTTACCCAATCCTTTTCTGAATAAGTTAATAAAAAATACTACCGGTAATAAATAGGATTATTGGTCCTAAATTTGGTAAGGCTGTAGTATCCGGGTGTATGGTCGTCATGTTTACATAGGTCGTGCGCTCGCAGTTACGTTCCCCTCTATTTTTATGGCTATTTTTTCTGTTAATTGCCCCCTGCTGGCAATATACCGGTACTGTATATGATGATATTTTAACAATAAGTTGAGGGGGGCTTTGTATATTATTGTTTTCCACTGCACTCAAAATAGACTGGAATATGATCAAGAACGTGCGAGTAGTGTAAACAAGGCGGGCGATATGCCCGAATACTACATCCTTACCCTAAATTGGGTAAATATCTAGATTACGTTAGTAAATTTTAATAAAGCCCAAGGATGTACATTGTGTTTCACACTTTCACAGGTAAGAGTACCAGTAGCCTACTTGCGTTCATGGCGAAAATTTGTAGGTGATAAATCTGCACCAACAGTTCTAGACTAGCATGGTATGCTAAACTGATTGGCAAATATTCATGAAGTTGCAGTGTTTTGGTCATATAAGCACTTGTAGGACATATTGAGAATTATGGAGCAAGCTGTTAATTTGTATATTTACCAGTAATAATAATTATTAAAAACAAGGGATTTAGATTTGAGGTTGGTTAGTAAAAGTCATGTTTTTTATTGATGATTTGGTTGTTTACAGGATCGCTAAATGGGTGCCTATCAAGCCTGCGTGGGCACCAGTTGGGAGCGGTGGTGATCAAGGAGGCTCTGTCCCGCGCCGGAGTGCCCGCGGACCAAGTCTCAGAGGTCTTGTTTGGACAGGTCAGTTTGGTGGTCATGCTTCACACTATTGAATTTATGGCATACAAGCATCTTTTGGTGTTTTTACAAGCCAGTATCCGATTTTGGCTTATGTTTCTTGGATAAAAACATGTACGGTAGCTATATTTTGTTTTATTACAACTGATGGTAAATTACCATGTCCTTATCTTGATTTTTAAAAGTTTGATGGACGTCTAAGGAGCGAACTAAAAGAAGAAAACTAATACAAAAATAGATAGCCTATAGAATTAATTATTAACTAAACGCCTCCACTGAACTCCGTGGATAACAATGGTGAGCTAATAATAACAAACAATACCTGCTGTGTATAAATAAACCTCGGGACCTCATCTACACTACACTACCTCCCTCCCTCCCTCCCTCCCTCCCTCCCTCCCTCCCTCCCTCCCTCCCTCCCTCCCTCCCTCCCTCCCTCCCTCCCTCCCTCCCTCCCTCCCTCCCTCCCTCCCTCCCTCCCTCCTACCTACCAACCTACCTACCTATCTATCTATCTCCCTTCCTTCCTTCCTTCCTCCCTCCCTCCCTCCCTCCCCTGTCATTCTGTCTGTCTATTGTCGGATGCCATACTCCCCTTTATGTATGGCCACCATCCCCTATATGGCCCAGGGTGTCAAACCGGAGCAAGTTTGTTTGAAGACTTGAATGAATATGAGAAGGAATACAAGGAAGCTAACATGAAGTAGCATTGTTTTAGTCATTTTACCACTTCCTCTGATGTAATTGGAACCATAAAGCATAATTTTATATTTATGTAGACAATAATAAGGACTAAAGATACTGGACTTACTGCCACTCCTAAAGGGGGATCACACCACAAAGTTAATCGTCGGTATTCGATGATATTTTATTTCTGGCAGCATTTCTTGGATTTTTTGCTCTGGTATAGGAAACTATAGTCTTTTCATTATAATGAGGCCAAAAATCTTGACCACTAATACTGTATGTAGCCTATACCATTTGGGAAGAGTCAGCCAGGAAATAGGTGTGCAAATGTACAGCCCATTTGCTCTAGCCCTTTCTGAGTTAGGGGTCACGATTTTCGGTCTACTTAAGATGAAAGGACTATAGGTTGGAGATTCATAAAGGCGATGTCACACAAGCATATTTTACAGCCATTTTCTATGAGCAATTTTTTTCTTGCATTATTTTGAATCTCTTTTACATTGGAATTGGCAACTAGAGTCTAGACTCTAATATTTATTTATGATTTTCCTTGCTTTTCCTAATTCAATCTACCTAATCACTTAAATCTATCTATCCAACTCCAGTCCCCAAACAACATTGTCCCTATTTGTATTTGCCATCCTGCACCTTCCCATTACAGGTGTTGACGGGTGGGCAGGGACAGAACCCAGCACGACAGGCAGCGGTGGCATCAGGCATCCCTTACGCTGTACCATCCACCCTCATCAACATGCTCTGTGGATCAGGACTCAAGTAAGTCATCCGAGTTGGGCTGCGATGGATTGGGGGCTATAGAAGTATTATAAGAGATTAGATATGTAAGCAGATATACTGTAGTCCATTCACTATAGGCGGGCCAAAAATCTTGACAACTAACCTCTGTAATTCATAAACGACTTGAGTAATCGAGCTAATATTTCTAATATTTAGGAAGGGTCAGCCTGGGAATAGGTGTCAAAATGTGCAGTCCATTTGCTCTAGCCCTTTTTGAGCCCTCCTGGATTCACTCACTGGAGGGGTCTCTAAGTTGGGATTTAGAAAATCCAATTTCTTTCTGATGATCTTTGACTGTTCAAGCAGTCAGTGTAAAGTAGTATGCAGTAAGTCTCAAGTAGGTTTGAAGTACTTGGTTCCCTGGTGGACCTGTTATTATTAACTTTAGGGCAACATCAAATGTGTGATCTTTGCAGCAACTGCTGGCTGTCTATGTGGCCATATCCACTAGTTATTGTCGTGCAAACTATTACTCCTTAACTTGGTCTCGTCTGCCTGCTTGCATGGATAATATTCAGTAGTCCCGGTTTACAAGGGTAACACTACTGCAAGTGCCAGAGAGCAAAAGCACAAAGATGAATGCTGCAGTGGGCCTATTATATGATACCCACTTTTATTTTAACCCTTTCATCCACCGGGGGTTGCCGTTTAGTATTCAGAAATAAAATTATCTTAATATAATTACCTCCACAAAATAATTCCTGCCCACAGCTCACTCAAAGACAATTGCAGAGGTTGAAGTAACTAAACTAAAGATGTCTAAACACCCCAGATATTCAGAAAGTATCCCAGAAAGGGCAAAAAATGCATCCTTCTGTGAAAAAGGGCTAACTTGCTTGAAAATGCTCCTCTTTCAATGGTGTTAATAAGAGATTCTGTTTTTGGTAGGAGCGTTGTGTTGGGGTGCCAGGCGGTGGTGAGTGGTGATACAAAGGGTAAGGTGGTGGTGTGTGGAGGACAGGAGAGTATGAGTCGGGCACCACACACCATCCATCTCCGGGCACCCACCAGGATGGGATCCACCGAGCTAGCGGACTCCTTGATCGTTGACGGACTCACTGACGCCTTCCACGACTACCACATGGGGGTCACAGGTAGGAATTAGAATGAATAAGAGATCCTATAGTATGAGAGAGTGGCACTGGCTACCATGTTTTTCTTTGGACATCATTTTGTGCTTCAATTATCAAAGAACAAGTTTTTATTATATTTTTGATCATGTAGAATGTACATCCAAAGACCAGACTATATATCATGTAACAAGATTCCCAAATGTTTAGTATGGGTGTGGAGATATTTGAGTGTAAAGAGAGAAAAATATCAGCAATGGCACCAAGATGGTCTAAGTTGGCCGATCTCTTATTTAGATAATCCAGAACTGTCTTACATACATAGCCTACATACTAGTTTAAAGACCGTTTTGTCCACATAGAAGGTGGTTACAGTCTCACATCCTAAATGGCAGCTTTCCAGGCTGCCTCTGTTGTCAAGTTCTTTATTTTGAGATCGGACCGGAGTAACCGAGCCCACGTCATTCTAGGTCCATCCCTACGCGCAGCTCCCCCCACGTTCACAGTCCGGCATTTCTTCACCCAGTTCTGATCATCCATTCTCACCACATGTCCAAGCCAACCAAGTCGGCTCGTGCGCATCACTTCACTGACACTCCTAAGCCCAGACGCCTTCTCAATTCCTCGCTCGATAACCTGTCCCTAAGATTAACCCCACACATCCATCTCACCATTTTCTTCTCATTCCGTTCCATTCTATTGATATCCTCCGCTTGATGGTGTAATGGTTAGGGTGTTTAAAAATGTGTGTGTAGTAACCCAGGTTCAGATCCCGGTGGATCACATGCTTTCATTAATTTCATTGGAGGTGTTTGGTGTTGGAGTGAAATAAATAGAAATAGATTATAAGATCTCGAGGATAGAGAGTTATACAGTACTACAGTACTGTATTATCTACACAACATTGTTCTTCTTGCTGTGGAAATGTTATTTAGATATGATTACTTTGAATATTGAGTTTCCATATTACTGTACAGTACAGTATATGCGTGAAAGCGGTGCTGGATGGGAGTAGAGGCGTCAACTGACTGGGGACAGATGTGCTTGGTGGCCATTCGTTTGTAGCCACCCCTTCAGGGATCAAGGCATCCGGCAATAGATAGATAGATAAATATTACTGTATGGCTGGTTATTAGACATTATGCTGAAATTTTGACTTCCTTGTATGGGACTGATTTGTGTGATTTTGGGATCTGGCCCATGGTCCCCTGAAGTTTGCAGATATTTGTGACATCCCATTATTGTGTCTTTAGAGGCTTACTGTGTAGTGCTTAGTTTCTTGGAGTCTCACTTCAGTAATTCCCGGATGTTGCCCCGCTCAAGGCACGATATATACCGGTACAGGGTATATATATATTTTCATATTACTGTTAGTTGTTGCCGTCTCCAACATTGTGTTCGGTCAGCTAACACCCAATCTGGTTAAGGCACAAACCTGAGTGACTGTCCACTGGTATTGCTTTAATAATCATAACATTAGGTGTATGGACATATTTATATTAACTCTGTATTTTCTTCCTCTATTTCAGTAAACCAAAAAATTCTCTTGTGAATAACCCAGCCATGTCTTTATCTTGATAATAGCTTCATTTTTATTCTATTATTCCCCAGCTGAGAATATATCCAAGCAGTGGGTCATCAGCAGAGAGACCCAGGACGCATTTGCCCTGCGGTCCCAAGAGAAGACAGAGGCGGCACAGCGAGCGGGACACTTTGGGGCGGAGATTGTGGCTGTGGAGGTTCATGGGAGACGAGGTCAGGTGGATGAAGTCACAACAGATGAATTCCCCAGACATGGTTCAACACAAGAGGGGCTTGCCAAACTCAAACCTTGCTTCCTTACTGTGAGTCCAGTTATTGTTTGTTTTCAGCTGACGCTATTTTTTTTTTTTGTTTTTTTTTTATCTATGTGAATGAGGGAGGCAAAAGGCAGAACTGCCTGCATCGAGTGCCTCCCCCAGAGTTGAAAGAGTGACAGGGCCAAAATCAAGGGACGTTCGAGCTAAAATGCCTGGACACACGGAGTTTGAAGCAATTTAAGTCATAGGAAGAGGGAAAGACTGATTCTGGGAGAGAGTTCCAGAGCTCAGCAGTTGAATAGAAGAAAGTCTGAGAATAGCATTTCACTCTTGGGTTGGAGAGTTGCACAGAGTAAGGGTTGGATTGTGTTCTGCAAGACGGGTACTACGTACCCTACGTAGAGGAGGTGGTATACTGTACACTGGGAAAGCTCCGAGGAACACTGATTATTGTATTAGCGATAGAATAGTGAGAGAGATGCAACATTGTGGCGAAGAGAGAGAGATTGCAGAGAGTTGTTGAGTGGACGGGAGTTAATGATACGAAAGGCTTTCCTTTCTACTTTGTCTAGGAGTGCGGTGTGAGAGGATCCTCCCCACACATGTGAACAATACTCAATACAAGGATGCACTGTGCCCCTGTATAGAGCAAGAAGCTGCGCAGGGTTAAAGAACCCCTTGAGGCGGTTGAGCACAACCAGCTTCTGGGAGGCTGCCTTAGCAAGACTGGTAATATGGTCCTTCCAAGTGAGAGCAGAAGAAAAAGAGACACCGAGAATATTGAGAGAAGATGAAGGATTGATTTTTGTATTGTTGAATCCCTTAGCAACTGATTTGTCAATAATACATAAATGAATAAAAATACTGCTATGTGTCTGCATAATTTTATTGTTTTTTTCATAATCAGCAATATATTTTGCTATAAAATCTTGGTAGTAGTGGAATAACCAAGATGGCATCATGGCAATTTTCCATCAACAGGAAATAACTGTTGTTAGCTAAGGTAAAGCTATAACCTATGTGGCACCCATGATACCAAAAGCACCTATGAATGGGATGCTGTAGAAGGTTTGCCAGCCCTATTAGAGTTCCACCTCCTCAGGGAATGGGGTGTCTGGCATTAGATACTGTAGATAAGAGTTTTGTTGTATAGAGCTCATGTGGTCTTGTTAAACTATCTATCCTTTATCTGTTTATCTATCTAGATATACCTACCCATCTATATCCAGCTAACCATCCACATCTCTTTCCCCCCCCCCCATACATACATGCACAGGAACAAGAAGTACCAGTAACTCCTTAGTATGTGGGGTTGTGTAACTAGAGTAAAGCTACATACAGTATATCCCATTCAGTACCAGTAACTCCTTAGTATGTGGGGTTGTGTAACTAGAGTAAAGCTACATACAGTATATCCCATTCAGTACCAGTAACTCCTTAGTATGTGGGGTTGTGTAACTAGAGTAAAGCTACATACAGTATATCCCATTCAGTACCAGTAACTCCATAGTATGTGGGGTTGTGTAACTAGAGTAAAGCCACATACAGTATATCCCATTCAGTACCAGTAACTCCTTAGTATGTGGGGTTGTGTAACTAGAGTAAAGCCACATACAGTATATCCCATTCAGTACCAGTGACATCGTTTTCACCATATTCTGGACAGCATTAGACGATCTGTAGTCGCTCAAAGGATTAAACGAGATCATGTGTATCCTTTTAATTGTTAGAGGTCCTTCCTTAGCTCAATAATGAAAAGGACGTTACCGGTACTGAATGACATAGAGCATTTACCCTGTTTGTTATTACCTCAGGATGGCAGTGGGACAGTAACAGCGGGGAACGCGTCCGGTGTGAACGACGGTGCTGCGTGTGTGGTGTTGTGTAGCGAGAGAGAGGCTCGGGCGCGGGACCTGACACCACTGGCCCAGGTGGTGGGGTGGGGACAGGCTGGTGTGGACCCCGCCATCATGGGTACCGGGCCCATACCTGCCGTCAGAGCTGCTGTAGGTTTAAGTTTGTTTGTATGTTTCACCTTAACCCCTTGAAAGTTATGACCCATTATGACACTTATTCTGGCTTATTATTAAACAATTTTATTCAGATTAGGAAGAGTATATGGAAGTCTGAGGGTTAATTGAGATAGTTTATACCCTTTTATTCCCCACAGATCCTTCTTAAGCTGTATGAAATTGTTGAATGATAATCGGTAAATAGGAACCTTGAGTTTATTAGACACATGTACCGGTATGTAAACTGTGGTAACCTGTAACCTCTCTATACCAGAATGTATAACTACACTGCTACCCACCACAGGCTCCAAATTTGTTATGGAAATGAGTGAATAGAACACCATTTGAGAAGCACTTTATGGACAACGTTATGCAGATCCAGTAGTTTCTTCTGGTCACCAACTGTTAGTGACCTGAAGAAGCTATCTGCAAAATGTTGTCAATAAAGTGCTCCTCTTCAAATGTTGTTTGTATTCATTCTGTCAACTTTT
Organism: Paralithodes platypus; assembly: GCA_032716605.1. Classification (NCBI taxonomy): domain Eukaryota; kingdom Metazoa; phylum Arthropoda; class Malacostraca; order Decapoda; family Lithodidae; genus Paralithodes; species Paralithodes platypus. The sequence continues at coordinate 36,577,759 of CM064511.1, forward strand.
CAAAGTTAATTTTGACTCTGAGATGAGTGCCACAGTCAAGAGCAGCTTAGTGTAAGCTCCCTAACTTAACTTTGCTTTACAGTTGAAGAAGGCCGGGTGGAGCATAGATGAGGTAGAATTGTGGGAGTTGAACGAGGCGTTTGCAGCACAAAGCCTGGTGGTCATCTCGGAGCTGGGACTAGATGCTGAGAAGGTCAATGTTAACGGTGGGGCAATCGCACTCGGACATCCCATCGGAGCCTCAGGTCAGTAGAACTAATTTATACCCCTCTGCTCATATTATTTTGTTTAGTGGAGCTTATACTGTATATGCACACTTTAAAGTCATGTCCAACCAATACAGAACTTTATATTTGTCTCTTGATTAACCCGTAAGTTACGGGATACGTCATAATATACAGTAACTTGCTTATTAAAATCTTTGTCTTTGAGTGGCATCTGTAAAAGAGACTCGCCCACGCAGTAACAGAGTGGGTCTGTCCACTGTCAAAGAAGGTTATCTCGGTCAGCCTCAAGCCTCTCACCCTCGTCAGGCATCCATTATGATTTGTTGATAGTATTACAGACCAGAAACAAAACGGGTTAACGTTATTCCATCCCCCCCAGGTGCGAGGATTCTGGTGACCCTGGTACATGCGATGACTCGGCTCAACAAACATCGCGGGGTGGCGTCCCTATGTGTCGGGGGCGGCATGGGGGTCGCTGTGTGTGTCCAGCGGGCATGATGCCGGCAAGAGCGCTATAAGGTATCCAGAAGAACCTTGGTCAGTTGTTTGTAGTCCTACTTGGGTTAGTAATGTAGAGGGGTTGGAATTTAGGGGCGTACTCCTTGACTAACCCCCATCGTTGTCGGTGGTGATTGCTATGGTTTGGTCGTACTCCTAGACACACATCATCATTGTTGAGGGTAGTTACTATGGTGTTGCTGCATTCCTAGCCATTAATCCCTTGAGGGTCTTACTCTTGTATTCTTAAACATTTCTTTCCTTTCCCAGCGCCGTTTATGGACGGAACAACCTAAACAAAATAATGTTAACTTTAGAAATGGGCCTGCTGATCAGTGGACTCTCTATAAACAACACTCATTCCCGCAACATTTGTTCATTATCAGGCGCTGAGAAAGAATTGTTTAAGCCCTCCAACACGATGACATTATTTTGAACTTTTTCTGGCTAACATTAGACGATATTATGCTGTTTAAGAAGGACCTATGTTATTCAGATGGTTTACTGAGATCGTGTTTACCCCTATTAGTCCTAGAAGTAGAATCAAAGCTGAAGAAAATCATCTAATGTTACCCAGAATATGATGAAAATTATAATGTAGAAGGTGACCGGACAGCATAATCAGTAGACCGTTTCAACCAGTGCCTCTCAACCAGTGTCAACTCGACCAATTCTGTTACATTAGGTTAGTACTTCAAAATGACACTGATTTGGTTGGCCCTAGTTGAGAATTGCCGCTTGAAATGGTCTGCTGTATACTGTTCCAAATAGGTAACCCAGAAATTATGAACCTTAACCTCTGTAACTCAAAAAGGGCTTGAGCAAATGGGCTGTAAATGTCCACACCTATTCCCTGGCGGAACCTTTCCAAACGGTAGAACTATTAGCTTGATTTCTCTGGTCGTTTGTGAGTTATAGAGGTTAATGTTCAAGAGTTGTGGCCTACTTATTTGGAACAAGGTATAGTATTTAGACAGAAATTGTATGGGCATATTTGTTGTGGCATTATGGTTTTTAGACGTGAACTTAGACAATCTTTTGTAGCGTAGCATTATTATGTTATCTTTTTCTAGATAAATGTAAGAAAATAGCAAATTTATGAAGAAATTATACGCCATTCATTATAGGTAGGCCAGAAATTGTGATTCCTAACCTCTATAACTCAAAAAGGGCTAGAGCAAATGGGCTGTAAGTTTCCACACCTACTTCCGGCCAGACGGTTCACAAATGGTAGAAATATTAGTTTGAATGTTCTAGTTCTTGAGTTACAGAGGTTGGTGGATGTATTTGTGGCCTACCTATAATAAATGGACTATAGTTTGATCCAGTACAGAGTGATATGATTGGTTGTTACTAGAGATTAGGATGTTGTTTATTGATATATATACAGTACAGTAAACTTCCGTTAATCCGAAGGGCAGCGGACCGGCCCTCGTTCGGATTAGTGGATTTTTCGGATTATCGGACTTTACCCCTATGAACCTGTGTATTAATGGCCTGATGAAAACATTGAGGTATTAGGCCACCCAAATGACACACACACATATCATATGTTCATGAAATCACTTCAAAAGTTTACCATTGTCATTGTAGCCTATTACCTACTTCAAAACATTCAGATTAATGGTCAAAGGAATCTGCTGATATAAACGTCTTCTTCTTCTTCTAAACACCATATGTCCGCATCGTCTACTAGCGAGTTTGTCTTGCTCTTGAAGATCAGATCAGATGTGGTTCGGGAAGTAATGCCTTAACAACGGCACTTCCCTGAGAGGTTCTTGTAATTTTCATTTTGTGACATGCTCTGTTATATTATATTGTATTGAAAGCACCCTTGTCTTGTTGTCTTGAAAGCACCCTTGGGACGCTCCGATCACTGAACTATAAATAGTAGCGTATCGGAACGTCCAAAGGTGCGTTTTCAAGCTCAAGACTAATACGTCCAAAGGTGCGTTTTCAAGCTCAAGACTGAATGCGCTTGCAGAAAATGCGGTAGCAAGCCAGTAGCGCATCGGAGCGTCCCAAGGATGCGTCCCAAGGATGCGTTCAAGAGCAAAACAAACTCTCTAGCAGACGATGTGGTGTTTACGTTTATATCAGTAGCTTCCTTTGACCATTAATCTGAATGTTTTGAAGTAGGTAATAGGCTACAATGACAATGGTAAACTTTTAAAGTGAATTCATGAACATATGATATGTGTGTGCTCCATTATGTGTCATTTGAGTGGACTAATGCCTCAAAAAGGGTACTTTGGGACTACTTGAAATTCGGACCATCGGGTGAATTCGGATTTGGCCTCAAATTGAAAAATTCGGACTATTGGGAGATTCGAATCATCGGTCGTCGGATTAAAGGACTTTTACTGTACTTGGTATCAGCGACTCTTGAGGAAAGAATAACCACCTATTTGGCAACAGTTCCGGCTGATTTGCTGCTCAAAGGGGTCCGATTTTGTCTGGTAGTAGTAGTCGCTCCCTTGGCTGCCTTGCTAAACAGACCCAAGCTCCTAAGGGAAGCCACAGGCGAGACCGGGTTTTCCTTGGCCAGGCGACCGAAGCCATTAAGTAACACACCGTTCTTAACATTAATCATCAATTACAAATCCCAATGCACTTGAATAAACTAATGAAAGCATATGGTCCTACCGTGATTCGAACTTGGGACAGGATCTCGTGCTCCGGAGGGGGATTGTCTTGGCGGTTTGACCCCCATCGCTGCTCCTCTTCCGACTTGCAGCTCCAGGGGGTAGGTCCACGGTTAAGACATCGCCACACCAAACCCTTGTCTGTAGTAATGTTTTCTTGTGATAATTGCTGAGGGGCACAGGGCCTTGGGTGGGGCTTTGGTTTCCCGGGCGTTTCCGCACACTCCTCTGCTCCCCGTCTTGGGAGTGGCTTCGGTCACCTGGGCTTTATTAGTGGTAAGCTGGGAGGATTTTGTGGGGGCGCTCGGTTATGACCTTGGCCTTGCTCGGGACCTTGGGGCTGCTCGGCCAGACAGCCTGGGGAACAGCAACAAACTACAAGATGATATCAGATACATTTTTCTCAGAGTGGCTGACACTGAGTATAGTTTCCGTCTTGATTACAAACCCATGTTGTTGTTTAACCCTCGGTACCCGGAAGTGCTCTGAGGCACCCATAACAAACTAGGGCCCAAAACACGGATGGGCTCTTTAGCACCGTAAGCTTGAAAGCCTATTAAGCTTGTTTGAAAGCCGTGCGTCCGACGCATGTAAACACAGCCAGTCGGAGCGACGCCGCGCACCTCCAAAAACAAGAAGAAGAATCGAAGTTTGTTATCGTGTTGTCTGCTAGACAAGAGTTAGTGTTGAAAAGTGTCTCATATTGTTAACATCGCCTCGAAATTCTCTCCACGGAAATCGTCATCACAACTGAACCAGTTGACTTAGAGAGCTCTAGTCAACGCCAGTCTACAGGTACGAAACACATCTACGTTTACAGATGTGTGGGAATTCGGTAGCAGTTAAAATAAAAGATACGGGTAGCCTATTAAAGACGTTTTTCGGCCAGATCGCCCGGGTTTCGGGGATATTTTATAGAATGTGTAACCGGTCTGTGAGGGTTAATGTACAGAAGTAAAAAATAGTGTGATTGAGTTGCAAGCATAGTTTGTTGTATAATTGTTAATCGATCAGCACAGTACAGTACTGTATAACAAACTATTTAATATTCAATCATACTAATTTTCCTTCCATACATAAAATCACAGAATGAGTAAAAATTCCTGTAGCCAACTTTACATTCAGAAGACCATATTGGTTGTGAGACTGATAGTATGTATGTTAATTGATAATATCAATTATTATTAATACGTTATGAATATTAAGTATATTGATAATACAGTAAATATTATAAATTTGATATCTTGAAGGAGAAAATATGAGTGAAAATTATGTTTGTTTATATGGCTCGGTTTTATTTTATTTATGAGGAGAATTATGTTATGGCTCGGTTTTATCTTTTTTATGAGGAGAATTATGTTTGTTTATATGGCTCGGTTGTTGTTGTTCCCCAGGCCGTCTGACCGAACAGCCCCAAGGTCCTGAGCAAGGTCAAGGCCATAACCAAATGACCCCACAGAACCCTCCCAGCTTTACCACTAAGAAAGCCCAGGTGCCTGAAGCCGCTTCCAGGCGAGGAGCTGAGGAGGGTTCTGAAATGCCCGGGACACCAAAGCCCCACCCAAAGCCCTGTGCCCCTTAACAATTATGAAGGGAAAGTTGAGGGGCAAAGGAAAAATGTGACGCTCCGAGTCTGCCAACCTCTAGGTTGGCAGTAGAGAGGTCAGCAAAAGGAACAGTCAGAGTAAGCTATGGGTATGGCAGAGAACGCCCAAGTCTCACTCTGATAGACCAGCCCATCACCATATGACTAGATTATTATTATTATTATTATCCCAATCCTCTCAGCATCAGCTAGGAAAGGGCCTAGAAAGCCGCCTTTAGCGGGGGATAGCTCCCCTATTTCAACCTCTTTCGGGGTTAGGCACCCGCCCTATGGCTCAGTTATATCCTGTTGGTGTGGAGAAATAGGAGGAGAATTGTGTTTGTTTTAATGGCTCGATTTGATCTTATTAAGAGGAGGTGTAGGCATTTATATTACTTTTATAATCGTTTGAAAGATGTATGCTGTCTATAGGAATTACTGTATCGTGTTAAATCTTTGCTTCTCCATTACATTTTAGATAGAGCAGTATCTTGAGTGTAGAATGCTGAGACTCAAAGTTAGTGCCTTCTTTATGTATAAGGAATGTAGCTCTTAATGAAATAATATCTTTTGTATTACAGTCACTCCTCACTTAACCCTTTCACGCACAGGACACGCTTTGAGCCTGTTCTAGGATATATAAGTTTCAGAAATATATAGTTCTTTGGATATATACCGGTAAGGTTACACCAATTAAAATTGTTAAACCTTTGAAGCATTTGGTCTGTAATAATGTATTGTGTTTCCTCGTCAAGATTCGATACTGATTCAAATAGTGCGTCGCAATTTATGTTCTTTATAAGTAAATGAAGTTCAGTCATATTAGATCCTGTATGGAGGCCAGTTCTAATCTCATAATTGCAATTCCTAGTTGACACCCAAAACATTCCAAGAACACGTAATATTAACTGTATAGGATGTAGTCGTCGTTCCCTAGGCTGCCTGGCCGAACAGCCCGAGTCCCTAGGGAAGGCCATGGCCACGATTGGGCTTTCCCACAGGGCTCTGAAGGAGTGTAAATTATGTTGTTGGCGTAAGTGATTGTGTGGAATGCAGTCTTCTATGATGTGTTTAATAGTATGGGGTGCTGTGTTACATCCTGGACAGGCATTGTTGGGTTGGTATAGTGTTCCTTCCTTGTACAGAATATCAATTGCTCAATATCCTTAGTACTTGAGAGTTAACCCTTAGAAGATCCCATACGCATTTATTTTCTGGCTCTTATTAGACAATTTTATTCAGATTAAGAAGGCTGTATGGAAGTGAGAGGGTTAATTGAGACAATGTTTACCTCTATAATTCCCACAGATTCTTCCTAAATTGTTTAAAATCTTCCAATGATAGCCAGAATACAAAGTCAAAATGCGTGAAAATCGTCAAAGGGTTGAGATAGATTTACACAAGTGGTTCAACAACTCTAACACGGCAGCTGACAATGTAGTGTGGAACTTTACGTCACCTCAATACAGTCAGGTAGAGGTGCTGACACTCGCTACTGTTTCTGCTTCAAATTATCAGCTCGATCTGAAAAATAAAAATAATAATAATGATGATAAAATTAAAACCAAGTTAAAATAGTGCAGTACAGTACTCAAGTGTATCGTATCACATTTCCAAACCCCAGCGATACATTGGATGGGACACAGCCGTACTCACTAATACCAGTGCAATATTATTCTGTAGGCTAGTCTCTAAAGGTTGCCCATCCAAAGTTGATGGAATATTTCATTGTGTAAGTTGGCTTTTATCTAAGATTGTGTTCTTTTATTTCATAGATTTTATTTTAGTAAGCGTTGTTTCCACATAGCGATTTTGATTAGTTATTTTGGCTTCATATTGTCTTTGTCCCAGTTTTGGTTTGTTTAGTTTGCAAGCTTTACATTTTAATTGTTTCCACAGAGCGATTGTCTTTTGTCTTTTTTACTGTGTTCGTCTAAGTTTTGGTTTGTTTATTTTGCAAGTTTTACATTATAATTTGTTACCTGGCAACTGTGGGGACGTTACAAGATCTGCTGGTCTTATCGGCGCTACCTAATTTTATGTTTCGCTCATTACCTCCACCAACGAAACTGATGGAGGTTATGTTTATGCCTTCATTTGTTTGTTTGTCTGTCTGTAACCTAAATATCTCATTAAGGGGCATCCCCTCCTTTTTTTTTCTTTCTCTCTTTCTCTAGCTTGTATCCATTCGTCCCCATTCAGCCAACTGTATTTAAGACGTTTATCCCCATCCAGGTGTCCATTGTATGGAGAAATTTTTCTATAATTTTTTTTACAAATTTAGCTTGCTGTCAAAACAAAAATATATATATGCTGGCTCGCTACCGCTCGCCAGGAAAATATTGACACATGGATGGGGGTAAACGTCTTAAAACAGTAGGCTGAAAGGGGCCGAATGGGATACAAGCCAAAGAAAGAGAGAAAAGGAGTGAAAAAAAGCAGGTCACCCCCCTTAAGTTATGATCTGATTTTCACGAAATTTGGTGGGCAGATAGGATATGCGCCAAGGAAGAAGTGATATAATTTAAGGAGGCGATTGGTGGAGCGCAAACCTCCACCAGTGTAGGCAGAGGCATGTGCTATCCCGAGTGCACCTCTTGTTTTGTCTTTGGAATTTAATTATACGGTATATATTATAATTTGTAGTTCTGTACTGTATATGCAAATATATAATTACCTTTTTCTACTTACCATGATTATTTTGTATATTATTTTGATTATTATTATGATTTTGGTTTTGTACAGATTAGAGATATTGTTATTGTTGTGTTTGGATAGATTAAAATGTGTATGTGTAGAGTGCATCAGTTAGTTGAAACACTGGTTGGTGTGAGTAAGCTGACACAAGCCTGGGTTTGAACCCTCAACAGGAACAAATATAAGAATGAACCTGCTCTGGTCTTAGAAATAGAAAAGTAACAGCTGGCTGAAATAAATAGTTATAGAAATTTTATATAATTCTGTACAGTTGGCCACATGAATTTGAATGCGCCTCGCCTGTAAGTGTTGATTTCAACAGTGTAACGCTGGAGTGTGTGAATAAATTCTGCTATTTGGGCGATACAGTTTCCGCCGGAGGTGACGCTGAAGCTGGCTCCATTGCTAGAGTCAGAAGTGGCTGGGGGAAGTTTAGAGAGCTATTGAAATCGGACCATGAGAGGACCCCCACTTCACCTTAAAGGGAAGGTGTATACCTCGTGTGTTAGGAGTGCAATGTCTTATGCCTCGGAGACGTGGCCGGTTAAAGCGGAGGATATCAATAGAATGGAACGGAATGAGAAGAGAATGGTGAGATGGATATGTGGGATTAACCTCAGGGACGGGGTATCGAGGGAGGATTGAGAAGGCGTATGGGCATTAGGAGTGTCAGTGAAGTGATGCCGACTTAGTTGGTTTGGACACATTGAGATAGTGGATGATCAGTGCTGGGTGAAGAAATGCCGGAATGTGAACTTTAGGGAAACTGCGCGTAGGGGTAGACCTAGAATGACGTAGGATCAGATGCTCTGGTCCGATTTCAAAATAAAGAACTTGATAACAGAGACAGCCCTAGACAGGGTCACCTGGAAAGCCGCCATTTAGGATGTGAGATTGTAACCTCATTCTATGTGGAAAAACTGTCTTTAAATTTGTATGTATGCATGTATGTACGTACATGTACTGTATATAATTATTCCATTTTCCAAACTGGATTGCTGAACATAATTTTTTCATGTACAGTATATTATTTTGTTAATAGTTGAACTACATTATTTCAACAATATTATATATTTGTAGGAATACTATGTATCTACTGTATATATTTGTAGGAATACTATGTATCTACTGTATATATTCAGGCACATACCCCATTGCTGGGGGTGGCCGACTCAAGACAGCCTGAACAGAAAGCTTTAAAGTTTCAATTCTTAGGACCACTATTGCGTTCCCTCGCCCCTTTCTCTGTCTCGTTGAGTAGGAGAGTTTTACAGAGGCGGAGGATTCCTAGCTTCCTGCCCCCAGAAGAATACTACTGTACTGGAAATATCCAATAATGTACATACTGTATAATATGAAGATTTATTGAATAGAAAATATAGTACAATGTATGTACTGTCTGTACTACAGTATTAATGATGAATGAAAGTTGTGGCAAAATTACATTAGATGGAAAACACTTCCATAGAATGTGACATATGTGGGGCTCAACTGCAAGATAGGATATCTAGTGAAGAGTTAAGGAGACATTTAGGTATCAAGAGTGTCAGTGATAAGATGCTTACTAGGTGGCTTGGATGGTTTGGGCATGTGGAGAGGATGGATAAACTAAGTTGGGTGAAAAGATAAAAGCCTGTGAACGTGGAGGGAGCTGCACCAAGGGGTAGACCAAGAAAGACGTGGGATCACACCATGCAGTCTGATCTTGAATTGATAAACCTGACAAGGGAGCCAACTCTTAACAGGTCTGCCTGGAATGCTGCCATAAGGACGTGCGACGGGAACACTACTGTGTGTGGAGCACTCGGTCTTTGAATTGGTTTGCATGTAAATAAACGTCACAATTATTTTATGATAAACAAATCTAAGTGATTATTGTCAAGAGTAATTTGTTTGAAAACTAGATAATTTTCGAAGCCACTTAATATCCATGTCATCATATCTTTAATATTTTATATTTGTGGTAAGATTAGTAAGAATCTTTTTAAGCCTTGTTTCTCAAATACCTTTAAGGACAATCATACATTATAAGGAACATTAGAAAGTTTTGGTCTTGAATGATAAGTTAGTGCACAATAAGGTCACAAGACAAAGTACACTTAGTATGATTATTTTTGTTTATGCTAATGGATTTATAGATGACTTACCACTCAGGAAAATAATGTATTAATGATTAGTATCCCTTCAATATCTTTGGCAGCTTTTATAAAGTATTGTTTATGGTAACTATAGTTGATACAAATTAAGTTGGCAGTATATCTTCAGTTCCTAAGTATGATTATTAATTTGTTTGCTAGTTATCATGCACTGTTTATATCCGTTCTAAGTTTGTTTTTCTCAAACGTGTGTTCCTCGCCTGGTTAACTTTGGAGGTGATTTCTTGCCTTTGGAAACTGACCATGTGAGGATTACAATATGACTGGGATTGTATCAATTTTGACAAAGAGCTAGTAATATTTGCAATAATTAGTATGTAGGAGTGGACCACTGGTTCCTATCTTTAGAACACTCCTGTGCTATTCCTCTCTACACTCCCCTCTCTCTTACTTATGCCTAATATCATCATCTCTTCAAAAGATGTACTTTCTGCCCTTTCTGAGCTAAATACTAAGAAGGCTTACGGACCGGATGGTGTTCTTCCGTGCTGACTCTCTGCCTAGTCCCAAAGAACAGCGACCGCTCTCAACTCTCCAACTATCGTCCAATTGCTCTCATTTCTTGCATCTCTATAAAGTTTTTCAAACTATTATTGATTCAAAATTTCTTAGGCAATCGTCTTCCCATGAGCTACTTTCAGATCGCAAGCATGGTTTCCTTAACCTATAAACGGCGAAGAGGGGATATTGAACCCGGTCCCCATTGGCGAGCATATAGGCTCCATTCAGGCCTATTATCGTCATTTTACGATAAATATCGTTATTACTTATATGAGCCTATTTTACCTTCACTATGAAGATAACAACAATAAAACAAGTGAAAATATAATTTTTCTGGTCAAAATCGCGAATATAGATGGAGCAGCCCATTCATGAATTATGGAGAAAATTGAGGCAACCCCTCCCTCCACGAGGCCTCAAGCCACACTGAGCCTACTCATTAACACACTCGCTAGGCACGTAAGCACATCCTCCACACATTTTGCTAATGTTAGCACAAAAATATACCAACAAATTAGGGAATAACAGGGAAAATAGGTGATAATTGAAGGGGGAAGGAGGGGATGTGGAGGAGTGATATGAGGTACTCTGTATAGGGGAAACAAAAAATAGTTTAGTGCTACTGGGGCCGTTTAAATGTTTTTTTTAGGCCTCCCTCTTAGGAGCTTTGCCGCCCTCGCCCAGTAAAACATCTTAAGAGCTATCTCGCCGTTGCCGGGTTAAGAGCCGCTCCACTATTGATCTTCTTTCTTAACCCGTTCTGTACCAGTTCCATTCTTTTCATTCGATGCTGGCTACGACTAGAAATTATAATGTAAAACTTGCAAAATAAACAAACAATTAGATTCAGTTAAAGAAAGGCTTCCAGCAATTAATATACTTGGAACTATCTTGATTAACTGTTCTTACTACCACACATCCATCTTAAGCTGCACAAAATCGTCTAAATAAAGCTTGAATAAAACAGAACACACGTCGCTGGTACTCTAAGGGTTAATTTACTAACTTTTGATCATCCTCTTTTCAGGACTTCGTTGAAACTTTCTCTTTTGCGCTAGACATATAGAAAGTCTAGCACAAGTCTCGAATTTCCTAACTACTGTAACCTCCTTTGGTTTCTATCCCTTTATCTCTAATTTCCTTTCTGCCCGTTCCATAGCTGCGGTTATGGACGGCCGTCGCTCACTACCTCAACCTATCAACTCCGGTGTTCCTCAGGGTTCTGTCCTGTCTCCAGTTCTCTTTCTAATATTCATTAATGATCTTCTCAATTTTACCTTTAGTCCTATCCACTCCTATGCTGATGACTCTACCTTACACTATTTAACTAGTTTTCCACAACAACCCATCATGCAATCACTTCAAAACTCACGCAATGAGGCCATAGCACACCTATCTTCTGATCTATCTACTACTTCCGACTGGGGCAGAGAAAATCCAGTACAGTAGTTTCAATGCTTCCAAAACCTAATTTCTCCATCTATCTACATCACCATCTTCCACATGACGATCCCTTATTCTTCAACAATATACAAACCAACCCTTCATCTTCTCTCAGTAGTCTTGGGGTTTCTTTTTCTCCTGACCTTTTTTGGAAAGATATTACCACTCTTGCTAAATCAGCTTCCCAGAAGTTAGGTGTACTCAACTGTCTCCATGGGTTCTTCACACCCGCACAGCTTCTTGGTTTGTATAGGGGGACAGTGCTCCCATGTATCGAGTATTGTTCACATATGTGGGGAGGTTCCACCCATACCGCACTTCTCGATCAGGTTAGAGTTAAAAGCATTTCTTCTCATCTACTCACCTCCTCATACTATTTCCCTACAATCTCTCTCTATATGCCGCAATGTTGCATCTCTCTCACTCTTCTACAGCTATTATAATAATCAGTGTTCTTCAGAGCTTTCTCAGTGTATCCGTGCTCCCTTACGGAGAGTGGGAGGCACCTACCTTTCAAGACACTCCCACCCCTAGTCTGTCCAACTTGCTAACCCAAGAGTGAACCGATTTTCCCAGTCTTTCTTCAACTCATCAAGTAAGCTTTGGAACTCTCTCCCTCAATATGTCCTTCCCTCATCCCATGACTTAAGCTGCTTCAAGCTTCGCGTGTCCATACAATTTGACTCCAACGTACCTTGAATTTGACTCTCACTCTTTCAACTTTGGGGGAGATACTCGTTACAGGCAGCTTTGCATTTTGTCTCCTTCATACACATAGAACAAAATAAAACATTGTAAGCCTTTTATACTAGAGATATTACGTTTTAAAGTGTATGTATTATATTAAGTTTTAAAGTGTATGTATTATATTATGTTTTAAAGTGTATGTATTATATTACGTTTTAAAGTGTATGTATTATATTACGTTTTAAAGTGTATGTATTATATTACGTTTTAAAGTGTATGTATTATATTACGTTTTAAAGTGTATGTATTATATTACGTTTAAAGTGTATGTATTATATTACGTTTTAAAGTGTATGTATTATATTACGTTTTAAAGTGTATGTATTATATTACGTTTTAAAGTGTATGTATTATATTACGTTTTAAAGTGTATGTATTATATTACGTTTTAAAGTGTATGTATTATATTACGTTTTAAAGTGTATGTATTATATTACGTTTTAAAGTGTATGTATTATATTACGTTTTAAAGTGTATGTATTATATTAAGTTTTAAAGTGTATGTATTATATTACGTTTTAAAGTGTATGTATTATATTTTTACAGTCTTAAAATTTTTTGTACATAATTGCTTGTTAAAGATCTTGATTTATTGTTGTGATTCAGAATCTTCGTTGTTTTATAATACTTTTTATAATTTTATATATACATTTTAGAAGGTAATGCTGTGAAACTTACACTAAGCATAGAAATAAGTTAAGTTAAAGTATAATAAAGAAATAATTAGACCAGAAATAATATAATAATTATAATGAACTATGACTTTAATATAAGTGATGACTGAAAATATGAAATATTTTACATTCATAAATGTTCAGTTATATAGAATTCAATTAAGGGAGCCCACCTCGCTTTTTTTTCACTTTCTCTCCCTCTCTCTTTGGCTTTTATCCATTCGGCCCCATTCAACCTACTGTTTTAAGACGTTTACCCCAGGTGTCAATATTTTCCTGGCGAGACAGTATATACTTTTGTATTGACAGTAAGCTAAATTTGTATCGAAAAATTTCTGTGGCGAAGCCGGATTTCTCCATACAATGCTGGCTCACTATCGCTTGCCAGGAAGATATCGACACCTGGATAGGGATAAACGTCTTAAAACAGTTGGCTGAATGGGGCCGAATGGATACAAGCCAGGGAAAGAGAGAAAAGGAGAGAAAGATAAAAAAAAAAACAGTGAACCCCCTTAATTAGAGACCAGCATTATGTTCCAAAGCTGTAGGTCCATATTATGTACAGTCAGTTAGATTTCCAGGTGGCCCAATGCTAGTTGTATTTATGTTATTGATAGCCTAGTGCTTAGTGTGCGGAATTTTGGTGTGAGTATCCTAGGTTAGAGTCCTTGGAGTACCACATGTATTCATTACTTTCATTGATTAGGTTTATTTGTAAGTTAATTAATGGGTTGGTGAAAAATAATAGGAAATTATAGAATAATAAAGTAAGAGTAATGGCAAACTAAATATACAGTACAGACCAAACCTACCAACTAATTTGCTCATTTGTCTTTTTCATCTCATTTACCGTCCTGGTGGTGTAATGGTTAAGGTGGCAAAAATATGTGTGTGATAACCCGGGTTCGAATCCCGGTGGATCATATATACTTTAATTAATTTCATTGGGGGTGTGGTGGTGAGATTAATAAAAATAATATTATATATTTGTAAATAACATAAATTAAGGAACACCCTGTTCTTAACATTAATAATTCATTACAAACCCAAATGTACAGTACTTGAATAAACTAATGGACTTAACGCCCTCAGGTCACTTGCTCACACAAAATTTGGACACAACAAAGAAACTACCACCACAGTATATAAACAATACATAAGATCAGTGATGGAATACGCAAGCCCAGCCTGGGCTTCTAACCTAGCTGAAACACATCATAAGACCTTACAGACTATTCAAAACAAAGCCCTGAAGATCATTACAGGCTGCACAGCTACTGCACCCACAGATCACCTACATCAAGAAACCAAAATCCTCAAAGTCAAAGACCATCTGGACATGAGAGGCACTCAATTCCTGGCAGCAGCCTCCACGAACCAAGACCACCCACTAAACTACATGGCAACACACCCACAGACACCAAGAAATATCAAAACAACACCCAGCACACGGTATCACACACAATTATTGTCCTCTCTCCCTCCCTGCCCACCCCGAACCAACATCCAGAAGCACATCCATACTCATATCTCTCACCGATCCATCCACTCACTCACAGACAACACACAGCTGCATGCACGACCTCCCGAAATCCATCCTTCCGAATCCTCCCTTCCTCGCGAGGACAGAGTCCACCTGGCCAGGCTGAGATGCGGACACCATCCAGCTCTCCTGAGCTATCAGAAGAGACTGGATGACTCCGTTGTCGACGCCTGCCCGGGATGTAACACAGCACCCCATACCATTAAACACATCATAGAAGACTGCATTTCACACAACCACTTACGCCAACAACACAATCTACACTCAATGAGAGCTCTGTGGGAAAGCCCGATCGTGGCCATGGCCTTTCTCAGGGACTCGGGGCTGTTCGGCCAGGCAGCTTAGGGAACAACAACAACAACAACAACTAATGGAAGCATATAGTCCTCCCGGGATTCGAACTCGGGACACCACACCCAGAACATAAGCATCTAAACCATTACACCACCAACACAGTTAAATAATAGAAGCCCTGGACCAGCTGGAAATGTGATGGACTGTACAACCTAGCTACAGTACACTACCTAATTGAAACCTTACAAAAAGTATTCTTAGATTATCTTGGTAAATTGGTACGAAAGTGCACCCTTAGCGACAAGTATCATTTCACTTGCTATTCTTATTTTATTATTAACCCAGTAAGTGCGGCAAGACTTATATAAGGCCTACCGGTGGGCTGCGGGAAGCCTTATATAATCCAAGGCCTAAAAAAAAAACATTTAAATCAGCCCAGTATCAATTTTTTTTTTTTTTTTTTTTTTAATTGCCCCTTGGCCATGCCAAATATCACTCATCCACATCCCCTCCTTCCATCCTCCCCCCCCCCCCCTCCCCCTTCAATTATCACCTATTCTCCCTGTTATTCCCTTATTCTTAGGTATATATTTGTGCTAACATTAGCGAGTTGCTAGCAGGGCGTGGTCATCTGTGTTACCAAGCGTGGGAAAGAGCGAGAGAGAGACTACCACGCAACAGTGTCTCTCCAGCCGTCGTGACAGCTGGCTGGCTGCCTCAGCCATAAGTTATGTAACTCCCGGCCTCTATCGCCGATTTTGACCATCCAAACGCTGTTTCCTCTTGTTTTATTGCTGTAACAGGTTATTACCTTTATAATCAACGTAAAATAGGCGCATATGGATAAGTATTAATGATATTTATGGTACGATGACAATTTGAGTTTAGGAAACAGTCTAAATACCTCCGCACAGGGAGGGGTGGCCAATACCCCACCTACGCAGCGGAGAGGTTAATTCCACTTCCAACACCAAGGAAGGAAGAAACAAAACTATTTAGAAACATTTTTATCATGGAAAAGAAGTAATTTTGTCATTATTATTTATGCAAACTTTAAAGCTTGTTGTTGTTGTTGTTCCCCAAGCTGCCTGGCCGAACAGCCCCAACGCCCCGAGCAAGGCCAAGGCCATAACTGAGCGCCCCCACAGAACCCTCCCTGCCTACCACAATAAAGCCTGGGTGACCGAAGCCACTCCATGGCGGGGAGCTGAGGAGGGTGCGGAAACGCCCGGGAAACCAAAGCCCCACCCAGGGCCCTGTGCCCCTCAGCAATTATGAAGAGAAATTTGAAAGTTTTTTGAAAGTTTCCTTTGCCCCTCAAAAAACTTTAAAGCTTGTTTTCTCAAATTGTGTTTCACGTGTTTATTTGATCATGCATGTAATTTTAAGCATCCCAAATTTCTGAAAATACTTAATTCTGGATAGATTTATAATTTTCGTATCACTGTCACCATTTCAGAATTGATCTAGCATGTGCAATGATACTTTTTTGCTGAGTGTATGCTGATAGTATTTTAGTTTCAGGGGGTTATAAATTTGGTGTTGGTTGGATGGTGGTGGTGGGAAGTCGTAAGTAAAGTAGCTCTAAGGGTTTTTGACATGAAATAAATAGTTTCACAAAAGTGTGTAGTTTCTATTTTACTCTTCCTTATGCATATATTGATTAGTACCTTAACCCATTCAATACCAGTGACATCTTTTTCATCATAGTCTGGGAACAATAAGACAATTTTATTCAGCTTAGGAAGGATGTCTACCAATTAAAAGGCTACATACTGTCTCAATTAATTCTTTTAGCTACCATATATCCCTCCGAAACTGCACAAAATTGTAATATTATAAATTACAATACAAAAGACGTCACCGGTATAGAAGGGGTTAAGTATAATCAGTTTTCCTTTGTTAGACTTAGAAATACTGAATGAAACTTGTTGGTATTATCATCCCAGTATTCACATTTACCATTTATGCATACATTAAGTAACACTATGTTCTTAACACTAATCATCAGTTACAAACCCCAATGCACTTGAATAAACTAATGAAAGCGTATGGTCCTCCCGGGATTCCAACTCCGGACACCACACCCAGAACATAAGCATCTAAACCACCAACACAGACAAGTTTATAGAGTGTTTTGTCCACAGAGAGTATGGTTTCAGTCTTACCTCCTACATGGCGGAATTCCAGGCGACCCTGTTTTGGGCTGCCTCTGTCATCAAGTTCTTTATGTTGATATCGAACTGACATATTTTTTTGGGTACTGTACGGTAGCGCTAATAAGTCATATCTCAGCTGTCATTACGTTTGCCTCGCTCTGTACTGTATTAATGTCTGTCGGATGTTGAATAGGGTGGGTAAGTGTAGGAACATTGTGTATTTCACTCGAAATGAAGAAATCTTGTTTAAATATTGCTGCTACTAATTAATGAAAATGTACTTGGTGCCAAGACATTTAGCCGACAGTAAATTCTTCAAAATATCTTGCCTAACATATTTTATGATTAACTCGTGCAGTACCGGTGACATCCTTTTATTCATATTCTGGCAATGATTAGAAAATTTTATTCGGCTTAGGACGGACGACTACCCAGTAAAAGGCTGCTGACTACTGTATCTCAATTCTGGTCCTATCCAGAGTGAGGTTTGGCATGGAGGATTAATGTTAAGAACGGGGTGTCCATAATATCCTCTACCCAACCTTAGCCGTTTCTGTCTATATATTTTACTGCCCTACATTTCCTTCTAGGGGCAGGGGGCTAGCAATCCTCCCCTTGTAAAATACACCTACTAGACGAGATGGGGTGAGGGAATGCGAAAGTGGTCCCGGACCCTTAGAAATGGAATTTTGTACTGTATGTAGTTTCTGTTTGGAGTATTTTTTTTTTAAAGCTTGATGGAGGTTTAAGGAGGGAAAAAAATCTCTCCATAAGTTACAATACAGTAGATATGCTAATATAAAAAGAAAAACAAAATGGCCTGATAAATTAAACAAATGGCAATTAACTGTACTTATAAAGGTAATCTGAAGTAAAACAAGGTACAAAATATTGATAAAGTTTATTAAAAGTATATCTTCTAAACATTATTTGAAGCACCAGTCATAAATTGCTCTGTCAATATAATGAATAAGGTACAGTTGCCCACATATGTTCTGTTGATCTCCATGATCTTATACATGGAAATATAATGCTCATGATTGAATTACGAGTGTAGTTTCTTATGCAGTGGTTGTCATTTGATAGCGTAATGCATAAATGCGCGGAATTTCGGTGTGAGTATCCTAGGTTCGAGTCCTTGGAGTACCATATGTATTCGTTGATTTCATTAACCCTTCCAGCCCGGGTGTCAGTGTGAAAGGACACCGCGGAAATAGGGCAGCAGCCCGGGTGTCCTTTCAGGAGATGGTAAGCTTTCAAGCCTATTCAGCTTGGTCTGAACGCGTGCGTCCGACGCATGTAAACAAAGCCAATCGTTGCGTCACCGCACCTCCGAAAACAATAAGGAGACATCGGATCAATGTTATTGTTGTGACGTCAGACGAAATTAGTGTCTGAAAAGCTCCGATATTGTCAACATCGCGGAAAAATTTGCTCCACTGAAATCGTCATCACAACTAAACCAGTTGACTTACAGAGCTCTACTCAACGCCAGTCTACAGATTGAAAACCGCACTACGTTTATAGATGCGTGGGAAATTTCTAGCAGTTAAAATTAAAAAAAATACGGTAGCCTAGGCCTAGACTTTTTCGGCCAGATCGCCCGGATACGACCTCCGTCCTTTGGAGGACCAGCCCGGGCCAGGAGGGTTAATTGAGTTTAGAAGTAAAGTTGGTTGGTGAAAAAATATAAATCACTGATAATTGATAGAAACCACGCTCACAATTCATTCATACTAATTTAACTTTCATACATATGATCACGACGAGGAACAGAACTTGTATCGGCAACTGTACAACTGATGAATCTTATATCTCAAATGATGAGTACCGGTAAAACTATTATAACTGCCAATAGAACACACTTTGGTTAATAGTTGTGCATATCAAACCACACATGTACAGCTGGCCACATTAAGCGGAAGTTTTTAGTTTGTTCCCTAGACTTCCATCAAGCTTAAAATTACTGTACACCCCCTAGATCCCCTTTCAAGATAAATTTGTAAATTTTTTGATAGAAAAAAGTCCCGGCCGAAGGCAGGTTCCTCTTAAATTACAGGCTTGCTATCGCTTGCCAGGAAAAAATCGACACACGAAAGGTCTTAAAATTGATAGAAATGGGGCGAAAGTTGTTATAAATCGCCAAACTAATTGGGCAAACGTCTAAAAATCTCAAAAGCAGTGGGGCTAACCATGAAGAATAAAGGGGTCTAGAAAAAAATCTTGCAAGTGGAAATCTCCCTTAACCTCTATTTCTGTATGGAAGGATAATTAGTATGATTTAATTGGAAGTATATTTTCTTAAGCAATAGTTATATACTCCGACTAATAAACAGTTTATAGCAAATTGTCATGACGTGGATGAAAATTAACTTGGCCAACTGTAAAAACAAACAAATATTTATATAAAAGAAATAGTTGTTTGTGTTATCAAAAAGGTACCTTAGTAACATCAATAAAGATCCATTTTGATTACCTTCTCATTCACTAATGTTTTCTGTATACACTATAAAAATACTGTAAATTGTTCATGAACATGCAATGACATGAGTGAATGCATGGACGGAGTTTGTTAATAAATGCATTGAACTGTTAATAAAAATATTGTACACAAAAATTGCCACTGAAATATGATACACAAGTAAAGTTATTTGGACCCCAATTGTACAGCTGTGAGCACTAATAGCCACACACCCATTTGTTGTTGCCCCCAAGACGCCCTTTATGAGAATCACGCAGTGTCCTATTTGTATACAGTACTCCGTTTATTTTCAGTTGAGGGGAATTTGAATCCTTCATCATCTGATTTCTCGATTCTTAATGAAGAAATATGATAATGCTACGTTTTAGTTTGAGTTAGAGTCGTACTTCTAAAATTTCTGCAGTCAGGCATTCTTCAAACTAACTCCAAGGGTTGCGGAATGTCGGAGTTGGCGATACAGATTTGGCTAATTTTATGTGGGTCGGAGTCGTACATGTAAATTTCCATCGTCGGGCATTCTTTTCACCGACTCCACAAACTTGCTTTAAAGGTTCCAAGGTTTAAATAGGTGTCCCCTTATTAGTGCTCACTACTGTACATGCAAGTTATAAAAACTTTGCGCACACACTAATTGAACCTACAGTCCATTCATCAAATGTCGGCCAAAAATCTTGACCCCAATCTCTCATAACTCAAAAATGAGCTGTTATTTATACCCTTTGGGAAGTGTCAGACAGGGAATAGGTGTGGATATTTACAGCCCATTTGCTCTATCCCTTTTAGAGTTATGGAGGTTATGGGTCACAGTGTCTGGCCTACCTGTAATGTACCGGTATGGACTATAATAAGGCAAGTCACAGCTCATGTTTGGCAGGAGAGCACTACAAAACCATCATAAAAGCTTTTACTGTACGGTCGCGCTAATAAGTCATGTTCCAGCTGTCATTACGTTTGGCTTGCTCTGTGCTGTATTAATGTCTGTCAGATGTTGAATAGGGTGGGTAAGTGTAGGAACATGTTGGTATATCTCACTCAAAATTAAGAAATCCTGTTTAGATATGGCTGATAACAATTCTAGAACAAAATATACATCACTTATTAGGCCGACTGTACATATAATCACAAAAATTATTCTACCGTAAATAACACTGAAACCGCCACTGCAATAATATCGCCATGTCCTAAAAATCACCACAAAAGTGGCCACTACCAATGTCATTACTGTAATAAATTTAACATAAGAGCATCACTGGAAGACAAGCATGCGTTATTGGTCTATTACAGTACGGTCGCGCTAATAAGTCATGTCTCAACTGTCATTACGTTAGGCTCTCTCTGTGCTGTAATACTGTCTGCCAGATGTTGAATAGGGTGGATAAGTGTAGGAATAGGTTTGTATATCCCCCTCGAAATGAATAAATTATGTTTAGATATTGCCGATACGAATTATGGATCAAAATATACTTGGTGCCGAGACATCACTTATTAGGAAAACTGTACATTGTTCCCTCACACATATTATTATTTGTCTGGGTCAAATGTTCACTTTTGTTCTACATTTGTTTATCTAGGTTGAGCCCTGAGTACCGACTGACTGACTTCACGGCTATGTAACTAAGCTGTGCAGATATCACAGTCAGCTGATGGTAACATATAAAAGGGTGAGTACTGTACCAAATGGTGCTTTTCTTACCTGAATTCTGCTAGAACTTTGAAATTAATACTTATAGTTTAATCTTTGTTTCACTTGGTTTCTTAAACAAAATTAAAACAAATGTGTGAAATTTGTATGTACAGTACTTTTATTGTTATTATGGACTGAGCATACTGTACATATATTCCGGGGGGCAACCTGTTCATCAGTCAGTTACAACCAAGGAGTCTATGGTTACAACCCTCACATCAACGTATCTTTGTTCACTTTTCCCTCGGCCCCTTCAGAAACAGACAACGAAGCATCTTTAGATTTATTTTTTATTTTTTTTTTGTATAAATCGTTTAAGCAGACCTTTAAATTAGATTACTCGGGTTTGGAAGGGCCTGTGGAAGTCAGAGGAATACTGTAGCTTGTTTTCATCCCTTTAATACATAGATCTTTTTTTTAAGCCGAGTAAAATTGCATAACGACAGCTAGAATAAAATAAACAATGCCCCTCATAGTTACGGAGCTAATAGTACTTTGCCCAAGTCTTCATCGCTATACTTTCCATTGCTCACAATTCGTCGTGTTTGTTGATGCGGTGACAGCGACAGTCACCAAAGCGCTTCTCGTTCTCTGGTATGGCCACGTACTCCATCCCAGGCCGCACTCGCACCGCGGATGTCAGGACCTTACTCCACTCCTGGGGGAAGTTAAGGGCATATTAGTATTTACAATGTAAAACTTGCATAATAAACAAACCAAAACTTGAACGAACACAGTAAAAACACAAAACAACTTATCAAAATTGCTATGCGGAAACAACGCTTAAGCAAAATAATAATTTATAAATAAAAGAACACAATCCACCACATTGGGTGTATATTTCTACATGAGCAAGTTAATCTGTTTCCCAAGCAAACTAATAACAACGCACTATCGTTTTATTTATATATTATTTTTTCTAGTTTCCTCCCTAAACCTCCATCAAGCTTATTAAAATACCCGAAAGTCCTCTTTACAAGATACATTTGTACATTTTTAGGTAGAAAAGTGTCCCGGCCAAAGGCCGCTTCCTCCTAAATTACAGGCTCACTCGCTTCCCAGGGAAAAAATCAACACCAAAATGCCACAAAAAGTCTTAAAATCACCAAACTAATAGAGTGAATGTCTTAAAATCTGAAAACTAATGGGGCTAATCATGAGCGAGAAGGGGATCCAGAAAACTCCCCCTTAAGGTAAGACCGTATAAACGGGTATCACACCAAAGTTTAATGGTCAATTTTCGATGGTAAGCATTTCCCTGGCAACATTTTTGGGGTCGTTTGCGCTGGTATCAGAAACTTTATTGAAGATGGATTAACGAGTGAAACGTTACTCTCAAACTTTCTTCTACTCAACATCTGAGCTCTGGAACTCTCTCCCAGAATCAGTCTTTCCCTCTTCCTATGACTTAAATTGCTTCAAACTCCGTGTGTCCAGGCATTTTGGCTCGAACGTCCCTTGATTTTGGCCCTGTCACTCTTTCAACTATGGGGGAGGCACTCGCTATAGGCAGTTATGCCTTTTGCCTCCCTCAATCACATATAAAAAAAAAAAAAAAAAAAAAAAAAAAAAAAAAATTGAAGTGACAAAATTGATGATTCAGTTTTTAATACTATGCACTCCCTTGATTGACAGGGGTAGAGCGTGCCCATGTTACAGGGACTTTAGTGGCTATTTGCCACAACTAGATTGAGCTGACTAAACAGCTGCCAGACCAGTGATAAGTGCTAAAAGTTGAGGGAACAAGCTATTGTGTGATACTGGCTTAAGTAATAGATGGTGTCAAATGTGGCTTCCTATTTATGTTATATAATTCAAACTTTGGTTATCACTCCAACATCAATATAACCAAAATTCCCACTGTATTCTAGCTGTCATCTACTCCATAACACCACCATAAGAACCACTATAACTAACTATACAGTACTATTCTATACCATTTTGACTGGCTTTCAAAGATATTATGTACCCACCTGGAAGAGTAGAGCGTGGTAGCAGTAGATGTCCTTGGGCATGAGGTTGTTTCGCACATACTCCTGACCGTTCTCACCTATCAATTTGACTTTGTCGTCGTTAGATCTCGCCCACTCAATCTGCAATTAGTCAAATTCCACATTCAGGGTATATATACTAGTACCGGTACTCATAAACCAAAATTTGGAGATGTCCAGATATCTTTTATCTTTTAATTCAAAGGGCCACTGTAGTCCCCAGAGTAGAGAGCTTGAAATGGCCATTAACCAGGAGTTGGTGATGATAACTGTCATGCTGACAAATATTCTATGGATGCCCAAGACTGAGCTGTCTGAACAAAAGCTGGTGAACAAAAAGTTTCCCTTATAATTGTGTGACAACATTAAGGTGGATAACCATATGACCCGGGTTGATGGAAGCCATCAACTTTGCAGCACCTTGTGTAAAAAACTATTGCCATACCGGGTACCTTTTCAACAAGATCCGAGAGATCCCGCTTGAAGGGTATGTAGTGTACGTAGGGCTCTAGGTCGTGGTAGAAGTGTTCATAGTAGGGAGAGTCTTGCTTCAGTACCACACCACTACCACCCAGGAGGTACGACAGGCGGTACGCGGCCACCGTTCCGTCCATGTTGATCTGATACTTGTACTGTAAACATCCCATAAGTTAAAATTATTGCTATTACCATTATTTTCTAACACAGTATACCATATTCCTAAACATTATCACATTAAAAACCATAGCCTTAATGAAAAATATATTATGTAGTGGATAAGTTTAATTATTACCAACAGCATTATAATTTTTTTAGATAGCTTTAACTACAGTATACTGTATTCATAAAAACTACCAAATTAACCTTGTCGTATACGGGAAGACGCACCTGCGACTTCTGGGATACTTAAAAGCCTGTGTGACAAACAGGAAAGTTCAGAAACCTTTAGTTTAGTTTTTCAACTGTTAAATACCGGTATGTGCTTTATAAATTTGCTGGCTGCAATTTGAGTTATTAAAAATGGCCATGAAGCAACAAATGGGACAGTACATCATCACATCCCGGTACCTGAACTTCTATCTCAGAGAAAACAATTGTAATGGGACAGTACATCACCACATCCCGGTACCTGAACTTCTATCTCAGAGAAAACAATTGTAATGGGACAGTACATCATCACATCCCGGTACCTGAACTTCTATCTCAGAGAAAACAATTGTAATGGGACAGTACATCATCACATCCCGGTACCTGAACTTCTATCTCAGAGAAAACAATTGTAATGGGACAGTACATCATCACATCCCGGTACCTGAACTTCTATCTCAGAGAAAACAATTGTAACAAATTTGTTTACTCACATCGAAAAACTTGAAGAAGGAGATATGTTTTTCCTTGGGCCCGTACTTTTCCTCCTGGTCGCGGAAGAAGAAAAAGTTAGTGAGGGAAGCGTTGATGAGTAGAGGGTGTTCTCTGGCTAGGATGATGAGGTCCAGTCGTTCCTGTCGTGAGTCTCTCCCTCGCCAAAACCCAACACCTTTCTTACCCTCCCACGGTATCTCATTGTTGGACTGTACTGAGAGCAGGTCAAGGGTCACTCTATGGGAGGAAAGTTCAAGTAATAAGATAGTTGCCTTGCACACCAATGGTAGTCACAGTATATTGTAGTTACTAAAGTTTTGTGTGTTTGCAGTGAAAGCAGGGAGTTGCAATTATAGTAAATATCCTGACATAAAAATATTCCTAATAATATGAAACTCCTAACAAACAGAGATTACTGTACATTACACGTGAATGATTCATATTGACAGGTAGATGGATTGGGTGGAGGAAAAACACAGGGAAGAGCTATGATTCTTTATTCTCTAACATTTTGGGCTATGTATTACCCATCTTCAGAGAGACCATCAGTCTCTCTCGAGAGACGTTAGAGAATAAATAATTATAGCTCTAACGTGTTTTTCCTCCACCCAATCCATCTACATTACATGTACTGTACAATCACGAGCATCAAGGTGACGCACCCATTTGAATCAGTATTGAATGTGAACAAAACAATACAATGTATTATTATATCCAAGGGGAAGAGGGTTGTAGGAACGCTAAAAGCAGTAACAAGAAATAGGGTGGTCAGTATGGAAGTGAAGAAGTCCTTGCATGACAGTGTGGTAATCCCGACACTGACTTACGGAAGCGAAGCATGGACGTTGGTTGAGAGACTCAGACCAAGAGTGAGAGCAGTGGAAATGAATTACTTAAGGAGTGCGTGCGGAGTTACATGGAGGGATAGACAGACTAATGAGGAAGTAAGAAGGAGGTGTGGTGTGGAGGTAGATGTGCTGGAAAGTGTGAAAAGGAACAACTTGAGATGGTTCGGCCATATGGAACGTATGGAAAGCGAGAGAATGACTAAGAGGGTGTACGAGAGCGAGGTGGAGGGACAGAGGGGGAGAGGTAGACCGAATATGAGGTGGAAGGATGGAGTGAGGAAGTACATGAACGAATGCGGTGCTGGTTGGGGGGAGGGGCGTCGACTGACTGGGGACAGAGGTGCATGGGGGCGGTTCGTTCGTGGCCACCCCTTCGGGGATCACGGCGTCAGGCAATAGATAGATAGATTATATCCAAGGTGCTTCAGAACTTGCCATTAATGGTTCAGAGATTCAAATTGGTGAAACCTTATCTTATACAGTACTGTAGTAGTAGTAGTCGTTCCCTAGGCTGCCTGGCCGGTATAAGTTCACGACTATACCCCTTCCCAATATAGTCAAGTTAGAGAAGCTTTAGGTTACACAATAATGATTATGTAAATGTAGTTATTGATTATTGTTGTACCTGCCCATAGCCTCCAGTGTGGCCTCGGTGATGTCGTACGTGGGCATCACAATGTCTGCCGTGTCTTCTGACCCGCACCACGAGAACACCGGGATCAACGGCTCAACCTGGACAAGTAAGCAATTAGTCAGCTATTATGTATTAAGGAACACCCCGTTCTTACTTAACATTAATCCTCCATTACAAACCCCAATGCACTACAATAAACTAATGAAAGCATATGATCCTCCTGTGATTCGAACTCGGGACACCACACACAGAACATAAGCATCTTACCAACTTCACCTGGACAAATACAGTAAATTATCTTCAATATTCAATTAGTAACTTTAAGGGGAGGTTATATTTAAATGTTAATTTACATATTTATTTTGTATTATTATTATTTTTGTTTTATTCCTCCCTAGACCTCTATGAAGCTTAAAAAAATATCCCCAAAACCCCCTTCGAGCTAGATTTATGCATTTTTCGGTAGACAAATGACCGGTTTCTCCAGCTTGCTACCGCTCGCCAGGATAACATTGACACCTAAATAGTATAAAAGGTCTTAAAATGTCAAAACTAATGGAGCTAGATATGAGGGAGAAGAGGATCCATCCCCCCCCCCCCCTTCCATTAATTAAGCAAACTAGTATCTTCCTTTAGTTTCAAATTTACCTGTACACTACTGTACCATCAAACAATAATACTTAAACTGATAATTTAAGTTAATGTATTTCATTATTATATGTTTTATTCATTAGGTAATATACATCACTTACAGTTCTTATTATTCAGTATCAATAATACAAAAATTATGCAAAATTGAAAGTAAAATGACAAAAAATATTACTAGAAATTGTTTTAATCATTTAATTATTATTATTTTTTCCGAACATAAACTACCAGTATAATTTAAAATGAGAAATACGGGTACATATGACACACACACATGAACCTACCTTGGGATTAACTAAGGGCCAGTCACCAAGATTAACAATAAACTCAACATCAGGAAGTGTCATCTTCCGCAGCATGGAGTGAAGGAAGTTGTCCATAAACATCTTGAAGCCAACATGCTGACCATAACACGACCGGTACATCTGGGGAAGTCCACAACAACAATTATTTAGTATTATTATTTGTGTATTATGTATTACATATTATTTATGTATTATTATATTTTATTAAGTGTTATTTCCACATAGCAATTTTTATTAGTTCTTTGGCAATTATCTTGTATCATCCCAGTTTTGGTTTATTTATTTTGCAAGTTTTACAATTTAATTAATAACTAACCTTATTCTCCTTGATGACGTAGTTACAGAAGCTGTGTGACCCGGACTGGTTGAACCTGACCGTGGCTTCCTTCAACACCTGGTTCATGTCCACCTGGGGGAAGTGTGAGAGGTCCTTGGTAATCTGGGGGTAGATGGCCGGGCACCCCACTATATCACCCCACGCCCCCACGTCTCCCACCGGACAGAAGCAGTCCTCCGCGTACACTGGTTCTGTAAGAGAAGGTATCGTTTTACTTGTATATATTCAGGCCCAATATTCTATTACTGTAATTCATTTCTTCCTTTATTTCATATGTTGTTGTTGTTGTTGTTGTTGTTGTTGTTGTTGTTGTTCCCCAAGCTGCCTGGCCGAACAGCCCCAAGGCCCTGAGCAAGGCCAAGGCCATAACCGAGCGCCCCCACAGAACCCTCCCCGCCGACCACAATAAAGCCGAAGCCACTCCATGGCGGGGAGCTGAGGAGGGTGCGGAAATGCCCGGGAAACCAAAGCCCCACCCAGGGCCCTGTGTCCCTCAGCAATTATGAAGAGAAAGTTGAGGGGCAAGGGAAAAAATGTGACGCTTTGGCTTCCAATCTTGGTAGATTGGGAGGTCAATCCACGTTAGAGACGCCGTCACTTGAGATCTAGAAAATATATAAGTAAAAGGAACAGTCAGAGTAAGCTATGGGTATGGCAGAGATTGCTCAGTTCTCACTCTGATAGACCAGCCCATCACCACTTTATTTCATATTGTTTCAACAACCAACTTTACTTCAAAACTCAATTAATGAAATCAACAAATACATGTGGCACTCCAAGGACTCGAACCTCAATAGACCTCCATCAAGCTTAGAAAATCACCCCTAGATTCCCCTTCCAGTTAATTTGTACATTTTTTGGTAGAAAAATTTCCCAGCCGGGCCAATTCCTCTTAAATTTTTAGGCTCGCTCAGCTCGCCAGGGAAAAATTGACACCAAAATGGCACGAAAGGCTTTAAAACTGACATGTAGCTGTTAGTAAAACAATGAGTATATACCGTACATCGTTTTACTTACAGATTAATACAGTATTCTCTTCTTATTTTGTTCCATTCCATTAATATCCTTCACTTTAAAACCCTCTCACCACGGAAGGGCTCTTGAACGCCCATAAAAAAGCATATAACAGGTACCCGGAAGGGCTCTTGAACGCCCAGTGGTTGAAAGCCTGTGAGCTTCTTGTGTGAGGCGTCGGTCCGACGCATGTAAACAACAGCCGGCTGGACCGACGCCCCGCATCTCCGGCCACAAGAAGGAGAGCGTCGCTTGTTCGTGTGTACCTGTATGTTGTTGTTAAGTATCGAAAAGTAGTGTAAAGTGGCTGTTTTTGCCATAAAGTTATCTCCAATGAAATCATCATCACAAATCAACCAGTTGACTTAGAGAGCTCTACTTAACGCCATTCTACAGGTAAATAACACAGCTACGCTTGGGGATGCGTGGGAATGCGGGAAGCAGTCAGATTAACAAATATACGGCAGCCTAGCCTAGACGTTTTTCGGCCAAAACACCCGGGTTTCGGGGAATATATATATAATACATAGCCGGGGCTGGAGGGTTAACCGGCCACGTCTCCGAGGCACTCTAACATTACATACTAATATTACACTCTGCTTATCTTATAGGTAATTGCACTCCTAAGATTAACTTACATATTAATATTACACCTGTCCTCTTGTAGGGAGTAGCTAACAAATATTAAACCATTTTATTAAGCTTACAAAGTACCACTCACTAGGATTTTAATATTTCTCCCAAACCCCATCAAGCTAAGTATGAAATTGTCTCAGCCCAAAGCTGGTTCCTCCTAAATGCAGGCCCACTATACCTCACCCCCCAAAAATTGTCACCTGAATGGGGTGAAGCATCTTACAATTGCCAAACATCATAAAATCACCAAACTAAATGGGCGAAACATGGGGCGGGGTCCAAAAAGATCACCTCACTTTATCTAAGTGATTAATATAAAGTATCAATCACTCTAGGCTCTCCATAAGCTGCATGAAATAATTAAATAATACATACTGTAGAATATTGCTTATGTTAATACTGTGATCGTATTTAACCCCTTCAGTACCGACGACGCCTTTTTAAACTATATTCTAGTTATATTTAGACAATTTTGCGCAGTTTTGGAAGGATCTGTGGTCGTAAAAAGGGTTAAAGTGAGATCGTTCGAAGCCTGTTAATTGCTGGTGGCCCTTTTTAAACTGAATAAAATCGTCTTTTAGCAGCCAGAATAAAATTAGAAATATGTCTCCGGTACAGAAGGGGTTAAGGAGTTTGTATAGTTTCAACCATTGTCTCTTTGCCCACCTGCGATCTTGTAGGGAGAGTCAGCAACCTCCTGGCTCCCGTACAGAACGTGTATCTTGGTCTTACGGCACGTCTGGTAGGTCCGGTACCTGGGAAAGACGCCACACCATTAGTCCTTTGAATCTATCTATCTATCAATCTATATCCATCTAATTATCCACATATCTTCCTCCTCCCTACAGACACACATACTGTACATACAGTACACACATGTATTAAAACTCGCAGGAATAATGAAACAATGAAACACCAAGCTTTCATCTATTCTCTTAAGACATCTTCTGTATTACCCTGAAGATGTCTTGAGAATAGACACAAGCTTGGTGTTCCATAGACAAAATTTGATCACACATATTTGTGATTTATTCTCCACATACACACATGCATATACATATTCAGTATACATATGCCAACATCATAATTCTAGTGCCATTGATACTAATAACAAGTCATAGCTGGGTATTATAACTTATGATAATCTACTTTTCCTGATTCTGGGGAAGTTATAACATTGTGGGGCAAGAAATAGGCTGTTGATTTACTGTATATTCATTCCAGTCTTAAAACCAAATTTTCATGACACTCTACCATTAGAATAACGTGCATGAACCAGGTTACTGTAAGTGAGGAAGACATAATGCTTAGACTAATATGGATCTATCACATTATAAGATATTAGAGTAAGTGTCATCATGGTTAAGACATTATATCATTATAATAACATGGTTGAATGAGTTCATAGTACTGTATATAGGTATTATAAAGGTATTTAGGAAACTCACATTACTGTAGTTGAATACAGTACGGTACATGTAGGCTACTTGGATAACTTCTGGTAGTTACAGTAATTCCTAATATAAAGTTGTAGAAATATATTTAATTTAAAGGAAGCCACCTTAAGTGTTGTTATTTTTCATGCATTTAAGCAACTTTTCTCTTATTTCCAACTTGATAGCTACAACTTTTATAATACCTGTAATGTCAAAATGGAAAATTGAAAGTAAAATTGGTCAAATAATGTTTTGAATCTGATAAAGTGACTATGAGCATACTGTAGTGTACCATGTACTTGTGCATGCTGCTGTACCTGACAATATAGGATCCATCGTAGCGATCTAACACCTGCGTCCACACTCGACAATATGATCCGTGGGTTGTCTCTCCCTCTACCTGCACCTTGAATGCATTGCCCACAGACTTTTGTATTCTGCAAATAAAGACAAAAGAAATTTAACAAGTTACAGTATAGGCCTACAATATATTTTTAATCTTCTGCTGGCTACCACCCGATCATTTTATTCGGCTTAGAAAGGACTTTCTAGGTCGGAATCAAAGGCTTAACAATTACCGGTTGTTAACTAACCCAGACCTCAGAGTTCTGTATGGAGCTCAGTGGTCTGGTTAATCTGCTCTACATAACTAACTAACTAACTAACTAACCCTTGGACTCCAGCAGATCCTTAAGTTTATATATGTACAGTATAAGACTTCTGGAGGTACTGTAGATATCTAAATTACATTAATATTATCAATAATTCATAATCTGACTGACAGAAGAAAGCTATTGCTAAACTCTACAAATTATGATGAGTTTAGAAATTGTGACACTTGTAACTCGCAGAGTTATAGCAAAGGGACTGTATATTTCCATATCTATAGCAAAGGGACTGTATATTTCCATATCTATAGCAAAGGGACTGTATATTTCCATATCTATAGCAAAGGGACTGTATATTTCCATATCTATAGCAAAGGGACTGTATATTTCCATATCTATAGCAAAGGGACTGTATATTTCCATATCTATAGCAAAGGGACTGTATATTTCCATATCTATAGCAAAGGGACTGTATATTTCCATATCTATTTACTGTTTCACTCTACCAAAATAGCCTGTCTCTCTTCAGAGGGTTGAAATTTGAATAAAAAAAATATAAATCCAAGCCGAAGAAAAGCTGAAAATATACCAGTACCAGTACGTGTAGTACAGTACCGTACTGTACTAAATATTACTGGTACAGTACTGTACATTAAAAACTGTTATAAAATACTACTTATCTCTCTATTGCCAGACGTCTTGAGCCCCATGGAGTGGACATGAAGGAATATAGTCTCTAATGAGGCAATTCGTTCAATTCTCGAATCTCTAGTTTGTTTGAGGCGAGGGTTTCTATCCCAACCACCCATTATTGTGTATAGTGTGTGTCTTGTGTGTGAGGAGTGTTACCGTACTGTTGGAATGGTTGGGGTTGTCAATGTAGTCTATAATCAGCTTAATCGGCTCAATCATACTGTATTGATCAGGCACTACCATTCATATTGTAAATGCAACACTGGTCTACTACACCTCTCATGACTGCCATTGTAGAGGGGGGTTGGAAGGCAATGAAGGGGGGAGGGGGGATCAAACCCACTCCTCAAGGGTGTATCTTTTAAATGCTATCACCTACACCATGCCAGCTCCAGAAAAAATAAGCATTCATTAATCATTGGGCAAACTTGGTGACCCGTCATAAAGTGGTGCTAGTGTTTTGTCTGCTGACCAATGCTTGTGCTGACCCAGGTAGTCAGTAATCAAGAGAGAGTCACACACTGGTTTTATCTGGCATCGGTTTTCACCAACTCTGGTCTGGAAGATTCTGAATTAACCCTATTTGGTCTGAGGGGGGTCTTTTTGGATCTCCCCATCCCCTGTTTGGCAATAATAAAAGCACTTCACCTCATTCAGGTGTCGATTTAATTATGGGCGAGCAATAACAAGCCTGTAACTTTGAAGAAATTGGCCCTCGGCTGAAACATTTGTCATATAAAAAAATATAAAATTTAGCTTGAAGGAGTCAAGGAGATCTTTACTTTGAAGGAAGTCTGGGAAGGCAATTTTGTTTGACTAAGGAACAAACTAAAATACACTGCTCGATAATGGAAAAACAAGCAAAATCCTCAATATTAATAAACAAATAAAAATATCATAATAGGCCTAACCCACAAAACGTCAGATCAGATAAAGTTATAAGTTTTATACAATTTCAGCCTATAATAATACTCTACCCTCAGTCTATTAACCGATACCAATGCAAAAAGACGCCAGAAATGTTGCCAGGATAAAATTGCCGATAAAAAGTTGCCGGAAATAGCGCTCGTGTGACTCCAGCCTTCAGGAGGGTGGGTGCCTGCTGACCCAAGCAATTTTTCTCGCAATATTGTCACGTTTTCTCCAATAAATAAATGAAATTAATATAGAGAGCCAATAATAAAGAACACTAGCAATATATAATCACTGAATATATGTCAAATCATCAGAACATGCGGAATATACCACAAAATTTCAAAACACCGAAATATTGACACTCCTACCTGTTGCCCTTCGTGTTGTAAGTCTCGATGAAGAAGTAACGCGCCGGGTAGACGATTTTATCAGGTTCTAGGCCCGGTCCGAACACTCTGGTCTTCTTAATGTCCACTTTATACTTCTTGCCGCCATTAGTGAAGGGGTAGAGGCAGAAAAGGACGAAAAAGGGAAGGAAGAACAGCACCGATACCCTCATCCTACCCCTGCGAAAGACTGACTAGTCTGACTGTGAGGGGGAAGATCAGGGTTATCAGCTTATCACAATATATCGCTAGGTTAGTCGTCATAGTCGCTAATATCACCATACTATATTATTATGTTCCTTCCAACAACCAACTATACTCCTAAAATCGATTAATGAAATTTACAAATTATTACAATTTATGGAGGACGTGGATAATGAAGTAGAACCTTTAGATTAGTTTTAAATATGGCATACAATGGTGCGAATTACTGTAATATCGTTAGAATTCTTATTTTTAGATGACTATAATTATCGCTAGGGTGAAAGATCTCCTAGATCTAGCGTTAAAGTACAGCAGCTAAATTGGTAACCCTGGTGGAGAACCGAAGATGGGAGGAAGAATGGTAGTTTATGGTGAGAATTGCCAATCTCTTTACAGTATCCGTTCCATGCCGTTATTCCTTAGTTCAGATTATTTAAGACATGCATAGTGCTCTTTTTAGGCAAATTTATGCGTGGAAGTATAGACAAACGTAAGATTAGGATAGGTATATTATTTAAAGTATAAATATAATTGAATATGTATGCAAAATGGCGTTATAAAGAATATAAATTTGTACCCTATAGATAACCGAAGGGAGGTTGTTGACGTTCCTCCACTGTCAATGTCAAAGTTTTCTGTTGAAATTTAAAGGGTAACGCAAGTAGAATTTGCGAGAGGGGTCTCTCTCTCTCTCTCTCTCTCTCAAGAGTACAAACTAGGGGTACAAGTCTTATTCCATCGCTTAGAAGTCTCAGCTATGAGGACCGATTGAGAGCTCTTGATCTCTTCTCGTTGGAGACACGCAGACTACGAGGTCAGCTCATTGAAGTTTTTAAAACACTTTATGTGGATTATAGCAAAATGTTTAGGCTCAATATAAATACAACACGCAACCATGGCTGGGAATTAGAATTTAAAAGGTTCAGCACTAGTATTTGTGGAAATTTGTTCACATATAAGATCTGTTCTACCTGGAACAAACTTCCCTCCGAAGTTGTAAACAGTTCTTCAGTAGAGTAGTTCAAGAAGATAGTAGATAGTATTTTGTACACTCTGTAAAGAGTGTAGTGCACTAAACAGTCTCACTCCTTCCACTTCGAGTATCTCCTCGGAATGGACCGCAAGG
This sequence comes from Paralithodes platypus, assembly GCA_032716605.1. NCBI lineage: Eukaryota > Metazoa > Arthropoda > Malacostraca > Decapoda > Lithodidae > Paralithodes > Paralithodes platypus. The sequence continues at coordinate 36,612,216 of CM064511.1, forward strand.
TCTCTGAGATACTAACTATTCCTTGTAACTCCTTGTAATATCGTCTAATGATAGCCAGAATATAATTAAGAAACCTGTTATGGTTTATTGAAAGAGTTAAGCCATGTCTAATATACTAATAGTCTAGGTAATTAATATATAAAACAAAAGAAACAATGTTAAATTTACTTAGCTTGATCTATCTATCCATCTATCTATTTACTCAGGCCCAATCCCCACTTTTCTTGATGAAAAGGATAAATAAGCTAGATCGATAAATACGTATATAGATAGATGAATGGATAGATAACAAATATATAGCCATTAACCTAAGACGTGCGCACAGGGTTTTTTCTACAGGGTAAGACTGTGCGCACCTATGATGATTTTGGGACCCATTGCCAATTTCGATAAAAAGTACATCATCGTGTAGGGAATGTTTGCGTGCATCGGCCCATATATATTTGACCCCCCAAAAATGTGGGGGGGGGGGAACGGTCCGTAGTTGAAAAATGTGGAGCGAATGGCACCGCGCGGCTAGATTGTCATCGAGCGGCGAGATTTCCCTGCCGAATTTTCACGCGCCCAGGGGATAGAAGGAGAGGGAGGAGGGGGTGGGTTACTGCGTATTATCACGTATATCTCCTTTTTTGAGCCCTTTTAGGCTATGTAGAGTATGTATACGTGTGTAGGCCACCCATATAACAATGAATATGCCTCATAGTGACCAAAAATTGCAATATATAAGGGAATTATAAGAGAATTTTTAGGCGGGAATGAAGATGTGTTGGAGGTATGGCGGCAATTTATGAGCTGAGAGTGTGGTTTACGCCATACATATCACTTATATCTTGTACTTAGAGCACTGTCATGCTATAATACAGACTTTTACGTATGTATACGTGCCATATATCAAAATATATACCGTATATAGACCAATTCATGCGATATTTACGCACATTACCAATGAGTTTCGGTTGCTAGACTACTCGGCCCACGGGACAGCTCGGCCAGGACAACTCGGCCAACGGCGAGACAGCTCGGCCCAGTAAAAGCGAGACAGCTCGGCCCACGGCGAGACAGCTCGGCCCAGTAAAACCGAGACAGCTCGGCCCCGAGTTAATTGCGAGACAACTCGGCCTTTCACAACCCTTATTTGCTTCGACAACATAAAAACGGTATAGATGGCTATATTGATCATTTTGGAATCGCTATGTCCCTATCTATTTATGTATCTATCCTAAAGAAAACTGAGATTTTTGCACAAAAAAAATTACATCCGGTGGCAATTCAACTCCCACCCTTTCAATATCTGAGGCAAGGGTATGAACACATTGTTTTCCTTCCCTCAAACCTTCGCCATGGACAGCTTTGAATATTTCTCTCATCACCGTTAATTTAGAAGAAAAACTATCAGACGGCATGTACAGGTGACCTCTGTTGACCATATCAATCCATGATTTGTTTACAGATACACAGTTCGCTGCCATGTTACCTAAATCAGGATATTTTTTAGAGAATTTCCTCACAACATAGCCACCTACAGTATCTACAACAAGGCCTGTTCTTCTATAATTGTACTAGGTGATTTTGATGAATTGTTACATGCTCCTACGCAACTATTTTCACCTTCATGCAACTCATCAGACAGCTCATCAGTCATATTATCCATTTCAAAGTCCATATCCTTGAATAGCAAGCTAGTTGGGCAAATTTCTAGGCCCAGTTCACGGTCATAGGAGTTCGGTGTCTCTGGAGTTGCACCTGACACCACCCCATAAATAACACACTCATCATTATCAGCATGTTGGCTAATGTTGCATTTGTCACTGATCAGGGCGACTTCTCTTCCTAACAAATATTTGTTCAGTCTATATTTAAAGTGGACTGAATCTGGGTGATCCTGAGGTCCACTCATTTGCCTGATGCACCCAAAGAAATGTTCTAGGCAATCTTGATTTAGTCTTCGGGTCATTATATAATCAAGCTGATGACTGTTCTTTAACATAGCCATTAATCCTATGAGTGAATTGCAAGATGATAATATTCCTTTCTGAAAGGAATAGAGTGAGCTTGACACAGAGTTACATACTCTCATGGTGCTCACTGTGTCAATCATACTTGTCTGTTCATCAAAATACATTCCATATCCACAGCGAAGTTTCTTATCACCATAGTTGGAGGAATTCATGACGTCAAACCAGTTATCTGCTAGTAAGATGAACTTAGCCGTTTCTTTCCAGTTTTTAGACTCCAGAACTCCTTTCTCGCCTAAAAACATGATTGAACTTGCACAGCTCTCTGACAACAACTGTGTTGCATATTTCACACGTTGTCTTTGCTGACCAGTGACTGTGAGGTGAATATCACTCACTTTGTAAGCTAATTATCCATATTCTGTTTTGGTATTGAACAGCATTACGTGAATGCATGCAGCAGAAACTATATCTCCGTTCTGCAACTCAACCCCTGAATCAATAAATGATTCCTGATTAGCTTTAACAAATGAGGAACATCAGCAAATACAAAAATGTCTTTATCAGCCACTGGATTTTTGAAAGACATTTGATTATGTTTGAGAGGATCTATACCAAATTGTTTCCATACACGGAGATTGGTAGTTCCTAAATCGTGCACTATTGCAACAACTGGGTAGCCTGCTAACTCTATTCTCTCTATCAAATATGTCGATATATTTTGCACGTTTGATTGATCCAAGTCAAAATATATTGTCTGTTTCCACTTACCTACAAGGCCTCTCAACATAACTACCTGGACACTTTTTTGTGGTTTATACAGTGTGTCTGTACCTTTGTCGTAGCTCCATTGTTTTGCAATACTCATCTCATCGAAAGATATGACTGCCAGCTTTTCTACCGAATCTAAAGTTTCAGACTTGAACTTCATAAGTGACAAGACAGGTGATAAAAGACCAGGTTCACATAACACATGTTTTGCTGTCTTTTAATGTGCTCACAGATGGCAAAGGAAAACCTTTGACATATTTTAGATATTTGTAACACTTTAGACTCAAGCTCCGTAGTGTCATTGCAGATGATATATCCTATTCTGGCCAAAACTTAGCGTTTTTCTTTTTACTGATGAGAATATCTATCTGTGTTTTAGTGAACAAAGGTTGTAGTGCATCATCGACTTTCTGTTGCACTTACTGTATGACCTGATTTTGTTCCTCAGTATTTTTCTGTTTCAAGGACAACTATTGATCACGCCAAAGCTCTACCTCTTTTTCCAACTTCTGTATTTTCTTATGCAATTCATCATGAATAACTTTACAATCTCTACAGGATCTCTTGCCATCTTGCAGGACAATAGACTCGCCACGTCCTACATTATAGTTGGATTTTGACTATCTACAGTGTTTCTGTATATCACTGTCTCTACCTCTAAGCTTGGGCTATAATTACTCGGCTTAAGATATCGATCATGTAGCATTTCTTCTGCAGTTCTCTTTAATCCAAGAGTTGCTGCTCTCCCAGTTCTCCTGCTGGACATCTCTGTTGGACTGGCAACTGAAACAATGATACTGATATATATTATAAATTGTCTAACCACAATATCTATTCACAGTTGTAATTCAATAACAACCTTAAACATATATATATATATATGTTTCTAATCTCTCAGTGGGGTTCGAACCGCCGACCGTCAGGACGATAGCCGACGCCGTGGTGTAAAGCGTCGGCTATCGTCCTGATGGTCGGCGGTTCGAACCCCACTGAGAGATTAGAAACATTTAGTGGCTCAAGTATATTTGTGATATATACTCTATATATACTGTATATATATATATATCTATATATATATAATTATATATATATATATATATATATATATATATATTATATATACTATATATACTCTATATACTGTATATATATATATATATATATATATTGTATATATATATACAGGAACATTTGTCAGCCAGAGTGGACAGAAGGGTGCTGAGCTGGTATGGTCATGTTGAACGAATGGGAGATGAAAGGCTTACAAAGAGAATATGTGAGTCAGGTACAAGGGGCAGGAAGACCCCCATTGAGATGGAGAGACTGTGTAAGAAAGGCTTTGGATGATAGAGGAATGACTATAGATCAGGCAGGGGAAGTGGTGGTGGACAGGAGTGAATGGAGAATGCTTGTGAATAGTTGAGTGAACACGTGGTCATTTGGAGTAAGGGGTCGGGCGCAAGTTGGACTAGATAATAGTCCATCAGGCGCCAGGCCCGGGGAGACGATTAATATGAAGGGTGTGCCTGGAAGTGTGGTGGGAGGGCTTGTGGCTTTGGCTCCGCTGCATGTCTGCCTGCCGAGATCGGAACCTCTCCGGGTGGTCAGGGGCCGGGGGAGTGCTGGAGCGACCTTGGTAACCCTGGTCTCTGGGTCTTCTCCTGGGTGACCTGGTTGTGTGAGAGTTTGTGTTTTTTATCTGTGTTTATTTTTTGTTTTGTGTTGTTCCCTGTTCTTGCTCTGTCTTGAGTCGGCTACCCCCAAAATGGGGATTGGGCCTGAGCATATAGATAGAATAGATAGATAGATATTGTATATATATATATATATATATATATATATATATATATATTTATATATACCGTATATATAATTTGTACATTATGAGAGATACTTATGCCTAGTACGATAGTAACCACTATTAAAAATCCAGGTAAAACTAGAATTTGTATGATCAAGGAAAAGAAGTACCTGTAGCGTAGTATGGAGTGGGAGGAGTAAATATTGTAATTAAGGGACCAAGGCGGTCCTCTAATTACAGATTATACTCCTCCTACTCACTAATACTCTAATTTGTGTTACTGCTTCACCTATTATTATTATTATTATTATTATTATTATTATTATATATATATATAATATAAATAAGGGTGATATAGATGAGGTATTAAAGCTAAAGAACGGCGACATAACCCGCTCAAATGGTTTCAAGTTAGATAAGTTTAGATTTAGTGTGTGTGCATATCGCTAGAAAGACGAAGATGAGATAATATGATAGGTGTTTAAGTGGATGAAAGGTATCAATAAGGGAGAGATATTAAAGCTTAATAACGGCGAGATAACCCGTTCAAATGGCTTCAAATTGGGTAAGGTCCGCTTTATAAAATATCTAGGTAAGCACTGGTTTGGGAACAGAGGTGTAGAAGTGTGGAATAGATTGCCTAGTGCAGTGATTAGCTCAGAAACGGTAGACAAATTTCAAGTGCAAACTGGATAGACACATGAGAGATATGGGTTGGGTGTGAACGGGATATGCCTCTTGTGGGCCGGTCGGCCTTATGCAGATTTCCAGTTTCGTGTGTTTTAATATACAATCAATCAACATAAACTTCATAACAATTATATATAGTTATAATACAATACCTCCAATTACAATATACAGTACACCTACCACACCTTAATAATTTTCATAGTTTCACCTAAATAATGTTCTTAGTTGTGAACTTGTGTAGTATAGCATAGCTAACAATAGATAGCCATAATTGTGATATTATACTTTATCGGGTACGATACGTAATATACAAATACAATAAAATAAATACACAGAGTATTGGTATTTTCTATAAGAAACACAAAATGCTTAGAATTATAAGAAAAATTCACCCTGTCGCTAGCCTACGATTGATACTATCTTAATCTCAAAATTGCGTAATGTATGTTGTTTGCACAACACACTAAACACAATAATTATATTGATTACCATTATGAAGACAGAGTGACGGTACAGCTTCTTTCTTCAGGAGTCTCTTGTTCTTTGGACTTTCAATACCAAGTAAACGACTTTTCATATCATCAACTAAGTCATCTTTGGTAAAGTGGACAGAACAAACAATAGCATGCTCTGGATTCACGACATCAGCTCGGCGACACAAGTTTATCCATATTTTCCTGTACTGTTCATCTCTTGGAAATCGATAATATCTAATGTTTGTACCTGCTGTCTTAGGTGTGCTGTGTAAGTGGATCCTGGGTGAGACAGAGATCTGCCTTGTGTGGGCCGATCGGCTTTTTGTAGACTCCCATTTTCTTATGTTCTTATGTCCCATCCCCCCCCCCCCCCCATCCCCACCTGGGGTCATCAATGGAGATTCACACCTATATGACAAACTAATAATTATTCACACTTTCGTGAAAACTTATAATTGTTCACACCTTTATGAAAATCTTATAATTATATCTTAATGAAACTTGAGGGTGGGTTTACCGTAGCCATTTGTCATTGGCCATCTGTAAATTGTAGATATTTACCAGTGAAATACAGTACAACAAAAATAATAAATAATATTAATAATAATAATAATAATCATCATAATAATAATAATAATAATAATAATGTAATAATAATAACAATAATGATGATAATAAGAATAACAATAATAATAATGACGACAGCAAGAGAAGTTATATTCCACCAGTTTATCTCGACAATGTAGGCTACTTATATTTTTACATTCTAGCTAACACTTTAACTTCATTGTTGATCATCCGTATAACTTGTTTTGCGACATCATTTAAAAGAGGATTTCTACAAGTCATTAATTTGGTAACGGCGTTGTGGATATGTGGAATAGGCTACCGAGTGCCATTGTGGGATTACGAACGATATAAAGCTTTAAGTTAAAATTATATAGGCATAATGGACGAAATGGGTTAGGTGTGAAAGGGATCTGCCGTGTGTGGGCCAATCGGCTTTCTGCAGACTCACGTTTTCTTATGTTCTCTCCATTTCTGATATCTAATAGTCCATAGAGAATTGCACTTACTTCATTATTAACCTTGTCTATTACCAAGACACCAACCTTGTTCTGTACCAATACTCGCTCTCTATTACTTCATTATTAACCTTGTCTATTACCAAGACACCAACCTTGTTCTGTACCAATACTCGCTCTCTATTACTTCATTATTAACCTTGTCTATTACCAAGACACCAACCTTGTTCTGTACCAATACTCGCTCTCTATTACTTCATTATTAACCTTGTCTATTACCAAGACACCAACCTTGTTCTGTACCAATACTCGCTCTCTATTACTTCATTATTAACCTTGTCTATTACCAAGACACCAACCTTGTTCTGTACCAATACTCGCTCTCTATTACTTCATTATTAACCTTGTCTATTACCAAGACACCAACCTTGTTCTGTACCAATACTCGCTCTCTATTACTTCATTATTAACCTTGTCTATTACCAAGACACCAACCTTGTTCTGTACCAATACTCGCTCTCTATTACTTCATTATTAACCTTGTCTATTACCAAGACACCAACCTTGTTCTGTACCAATACTCGCTCTCTATTACTTCATTATTAACCTTGTCTATTACCAAGACACCAACCTTGTTCTGTACCAATACTCGCTCTCTATTACTTCATTATTAACCTTGTCTATTACCAAGACACCAACCTTGTTCTGTACCAATACTCGCTCTCTATTACTTCATTATTAACCTTGTCTATTACTAAGACACCAACCTTGTTCTGTACCAATACTCGCTCTCTATTACTTCATTATTAACCTTGTCTATTACCAAGACACCAACCTTGTTCTGTACCAATACTCGCTCTCTATTACTTCATTATTAACCTTGTCTATTACCAATACTCGCTCTCTATTACTTCATTATTAACCTTGTCTATTACCAAGACACCAACCTTGTTCTGTACCAATACTCGCTCTCTATTACTTCATTATTAACCTTGTCTATTACCAAGACACCAACCTTGTTCTGTACCAATACTCGCTCTCTATTACTTCATTATTAACCTTGTCTATTACCAAGACACCAACCTTGTTCTGTACCAATACTCGCTCTCTATTACTTCATTATTAACCTTGTCTATTACCAAGACACCAACCTTGTTCTGTACCAATACTCGCTCTCTATTACTTCATTATTAACCTTGTCTATTACCAAGACACCAACCTTGTTCTGTACCAATACTCGCTCTCTATTACTTCATTATTAACCTTGTCTATTACCAAGACACCAACCTTGTTCTGTACCAATACTCGCTCTCTATTACTTCATTATTAACCTTGTCTATTACCAAGACACCAACCTTGTTCTGTACCAATACTCGCTCTCTATTACTTCATTATTAACCTTGTCTATTACCAAGACACCAACCTTGTTCTGTACCAATACTCGCTCTCTATTACTTCATTATTAACCTTGTCTATTACCAAGACACCAACCTTGTTCTGTACCAATACTCGCTCTCTATTACTTCATTATTAACCTTGTCTATTACCAAGACACCAACCTTGTTCTTCCATTTCTGCAATTGAGCCATCATAATACACGTGACGTGGGCTGCATCATCCTCATACAAATGACTAATTATTTTAAGTCCTAGTTTCGTACATACCTCCAGGGTGGAGGTTGAGATACATTTTCAGGGAATACACAAGAATATCATAAATAATGCATACTTACATTCTCAATCAGTCCTTTTAAGTAGCTTATCTTCTTGCCTTGTTTCCGGATGGTTCGGAACCTCTTTCTGTATTTATCTGGTTGGGTGTGAATGGGATCTGCCTCGTGTGGGATGGTCGGTTCTATGCAGATTTCCTAGTTCTTATTGTGTTATGTTTATCCGTATTTGTCTATATCTAGCTTCATCTATCTGTCTATCTATATATGTTTATCTCTTTAACTATCTAAACTGTAAACATATTATCTATATATACCTTTATAAATGTGAAATGACACATTGACATACTGCGATATAATGGAGCCGATAAAGCTTCCACACTAATGAATGAATTATTCAGTGCTGCAGTGTCTTCATATGCTTCCTTTCATTTAATTTACACTATCTTTGGCTCAGTGAATTAATCTTATTCGGAATATCCCTCACAGTCAAGATATTAAAAACAATTATCTCTCATATTTATGATATCCTTTAAGGGAGCCCACCTCGCTTTTTTCTTTTTCTCTCCCTCTCTCTCTTTGGCTTGTATCCATTCGGCCCCATTCAACCAACTGTTTTAAGACGTTTATCCCCAACCAGGTGTCGATTTCTTCCTGGCGAGCGATAGCGAGTCAGCATTGTATGGAGAAATCCGGCTTTGCAGGAGAAATTTTTCTATCGAAAAATGTACAAATTTAGCTTGCTGTCATAAAAAAAATATATACATGCTGGCTCGCTACCGCTCGCCAGGAAAATATTGTAACTTGGAAGGGGGTAAACGTCTTAAAACAGTAGGCTGAATGGGGCCGAATGGATACACGCCAAAGAGAGAAAAAAATAATATGGAAAAATCGAAGTCTTTAACTTTGGCTATTCATATCAATACCACAAGATGCTGGGTCTATATCACATATCAATACCACAAGATGCTGGGTCTATATCACATATGTTGTAATAATGTGGCTGTTTTACATACCAATTTAAAGGAAGATCGATATCAATATTGATTATAATATAAATACAAAAATATTATGGAAAATATTGCTGGTAGAGAATTGACGGAAAATTGTTCGTGTGATTCCAAGTTTATAGTGGGAAACATTGGTGGGTGTGTGTGTTTTGTTTTTTGTTGTGTGTCTGTGTGTGTGTCTGGGTGTGTGTTGTGTACTTGTGTTGTGTGTGTGTTTGTGTGTATGTGTCTGTGTGTGTGTGTGTGTGTGATGTGTATGTAATAATATGAAAATGTTTACCTTTAATGATTTGATGTTATAGATAAATAACGATATTAATCTTATGTTGGACTACAGTTGTAATTCAACATTCTAAATGTTTGATATTCGAACTATGTAAAGTGTTTGTATTATAAACTAATGTAACACTGTAGGCTGTGGCCAATAAACTGTCTATCTATCTATCTATCTATCAATATGTATGTGCGTGTGTGTGTGTGTGTGTGTGTGTGTGTAAGTTAAGTGTGTATGTGTATGTGTGTGTTTGTCCTGAAAGTTTGGTAATGCTTGGTTTCATGTGGAGAGTTAATTTGTCATATATCCTTAGAGAGAGAGAGAGAGAGAGAGAGAGAAATATGTGTTTATATACTTATAAGAACATAAGAACATAAGAACATAAGAACATAAGAAAATGGGAGTCTGCAGAAAGCCGATTGGCCTAAGCAAGGCAGATCCCTGTCCCACACAACCCCAATTCATTACAAAGCCCAATTATAGGCTTCACACTCTAATACCCTGAGGATCATCTTACCAAAACGGTTAGAGATTAACGCAGGATTATGGAGGTCTGCAGAGCGCTGATTGGCCCAACCCGGCTGATCCCCCTTCACACCCAACCCTTCTCGTCCATATGCTTATCCAATTTTATCTTAAAGCTCCCTACAGTTTTAGATCCCACTATAGCACTTGGTAGTCCATTCCACCCGTCTACAACTCTGTTACCAAACCAATACTTGCCTATATCTTTTCTGAAACGAAATTTATCTAATTTGAAACCATTGGTACGAGTTCTTTCGCTATCACTGAGCTTTAGTACATTTGCCATGTCCCCTTTGTTAATCCCACTAACCCACTTGAACACCTCTATCATATCCCCTCTAACTCTGCGTCTCTCTAACGAATGTAAACCTAATTTCTTCAACCTTTCTTCATACGAAAGATTTCTAATATTATGGATCATTTTTGTCATTCTACGCTGTACTCTCTCCAATGAATCTATGTCCATTCTGTAATAAGGACACCAAAATTGGACAGCATAATCCATATGGGGTCTCACTAATGACAAGGTAAGTTTTAAGATAACATCAGCAGTTCTGTTACTCACACTCCTAGAGATGAACCCGAGAATCCTGTTTGCCTTATTACGAACGCTTATACACTGTTTTCTAGGCTTCAAATCATTGCTAACAAACACACCTAGATCTTTCTCGCAGTCTGAATTTTCTAATTCTAAATTAGCTAGTTTATATTTAACATTTGTTTGCATCTTCCCTATCTTTAATACCTTGCATTTGTCAATGTTAAACTTCATCTGCCAATTTACTGACCATTCATGTAAGGTATCTAGATCCCTTTGGAGGCACTCTATATCGCTATCTGAATCAATTGATCTCCCTATTTTAGTATCGTCTGCGAATTTACTTATCCTACTCGTTTATACCTAAATCTAGGTCATTTATGTATATAAGAAACAACAGGGGACCTAATACCGATCCCTGGGGGACACCACTTTTGACTGCTCCCCATTCTGACTTGGTACCATTTATGCTGACTCTCTGCTTCCTACCAATTAGCCATGACCTAATCCATCCTAACAACGCCCCACCTATTCCATGTGCCTCAACCTTTCTCATCAATCTCTCATGAGGGACTCTGTCGAAAGCTTTACTGAAATCTAAATATATAATATCATATGACTTGTCATTATCTACTGCTTCATATACCTCTGAGAAAAAACTAAGCAAATTAGTAAGGCAAGACCGTCCCTGAGTGAATCCATGCTGAGAAGAATTGATTAAGTTAAATGTTTCTAAGTGGTTTCTCATTTTCCTAGCAATAATTGACTCTAGTAGTTTTCCTATGATTGAAGTGAGACTAATGGGACGGTAATTGGATGCTATTGATTTATCACCTTTTTTGAAGATCGGAACTACATTTGCAAGCTTCCAAGCTTCTGGAACTATACCTGTTTCTAATGACTTGTTAAATAGAAATGTTAATGGATAACTTAACTCATCTCTGCATTCTTTTAATACTCTAGCATATACCTCATCAGGACCAGGCGATTTATGAGGTTTCAGTCTGTCAATTTCCTTAACCACATCATTTCTACTTATAGTAACCGTACTTAACCTATTTTCTATACTATCGCTGTATACCTTACGGACTTCTGGAAACTGGGCCAAATTTTCATTAGTGAAAACGGAAAGAAATTGACTATTTAATGTACTGCACATTTCTAAATCACTTTCTGTCAATTTTCCTATCGAAGTTTTAAGGGGACCAATTACATCTCTAACCTTGGATTTATATAGTTGGTAAAAAGCTTTAGGATTATTTTTTGAATCATTGGCAACCTTAATTTCATAATTTCTTTTTTCTTTACTAATATCCTTTTTTACCTGTCGTGATAGATTCTGATAGTAAGCAAGTAGGTGAATTTCGCCTTTTTTAATTTTTCTATATATTCCTCTCTTTTTTCCTAGAAGATCTAATAGTCTATTATTCATCCATTTGGGTTGGTTCTGTGTTGATCTAAATTTTCTTTTGGGGATATATTTATTTTGCGCATTGAATACTGACTTGATAAAATTATCGTATGTATCTACCAAGTTTGACGTCTCCTCCTGACTTAAGATGACAGGTGCCTGAGAAAGGATACACTCATTTGGACACCTGGATCGACTTAATTTTTTGACCATAGGGTCCGCTAACAGGGCTTCTCTTAACCCACCATAATTGGCTTTTCTGAAGTCAGGTATTAATGTTGTATTCTCTCTGATATTACCTTTCCATTGTATATTAAAATACACAGAATTGTGATCACTATTTCCTAGGTGGTCCCCGATTTCTACACTATTTATCATATGTTCATTGTTACTGAAAACTAAATCGAGAATATTATCACCTCTAGTCGGCGTATCTATGAATTGAGATAAAAAACTATCTTGTACTACCTCAATAAACTCCTTTGAATCAGAGTCGCCTATTTGTTGCTGCCAATCTATATTAGGGAAATTAAAATCCCCCATAATGCACACGTTGCTAAGCCTTGATGCTATTTTAATTTCCTCCCATAATGATGTTCCGTCATTTCTACTCATATTTGGCGGTCTATACATAACTCCAATAACTAAAGTCTCACTACCTTCGTTAACTTCTACCCAAACACTTTCATTTTCATTATTTACTCTAATACCTGATTTAGTACAGCTTTTCAATGAACTCCTGACAAACACTGCTATACCGCCACCCCTCTTACTTGTTCGGTCATATTTAAACAAACTATATCCCGGTATATCAAACTCTGCTAAAAAATGCCTGGTTTCTGTATTAATCCATGTTTCAGTTAGCGCTATTATGTCTATATTTTCTTTGCTAACCAGTGCTCTAAGTTCGTTCATTTTGTTACATAAACTCCTGCAATTTGTATAATAAACACTCAAACTATTACTTGTATTTGCAACTATTTTTCTATTGTTTTTAACTAATTTATTTTTACCTGTTGAACTACTGGACCTAGACGGAAAATCTACGCTATCAGAATGTTCGTTATTACTATCAATTTGATGTGGCTGGGATTCCATTTTACTTACACACCTATGGTTTATTAACAAAACCCCGCAACAAACTTGTCGAGTGAGCTGGCTAAGGTCGAAACTCCTAGTCGAGAGAGATGTACTCCATCCTGGGCATACAGTTCATCCTTACCGTAGAAGAGGGTCCAGTTATCCAGGAATGGAATAGTATTTGCCTTGCAATACTTCTCCAGCCGGCTATTTACACCAATAGCCCTGGAGGACCATTCCTTCCTTACCCCTCTTATGGACCTTACCACACATACACACAGGTGGCATATACTGTATTTATCCCCATTTATCATTACACATTTATATATATATATATATTTACTTTGCGCAACCACACACACATATGTAAAGGCAAGCTAATTTTGTTTGTTTCTATATTCCAACTACTCCCTCTCCGGCATAGGCTGAGAGCCTGTACATTCCACAGCTCAACACGGTGCAGCCCGTGAGGTCTTGTTCCAGTCTGGGGAGTGAGACATGTGAAGCATCCATTCATGGCTCGAAGCAGCTCCATCTCTGAAGCGGCTGGTTGCTTCGTTCAAGTGCTTCACTGTCTCACCCTCCAGACTCAGACCCTCACTCTCAGAACGCCACCTATTGAGCAGTGAACTCACTATGCCTGTAACATATTTTGAATATGGGAATATTCATACAGTGTTATTTAATCAGGGAACAATGAGGGTATTTTTTTGGCATTTCGGTGGGCTTTGTGGTAATGCACTGATACAACACAAATTCAATCCCAATAATATCTTCCCATTGACATATCGGGATTTGAACCCGAGTCCATTGGATTACCAATCCAGCGGCATGACCACTCCACCACACCTCCCCTTAAGGGGAGATGGGTCGTTTTTCTGGTCCCCTTTCTCCCTCGTGTTTAGCTCCATTGCCTTTGAGATTTGAAGATGTTCGGCCCATTTGTTTGACGATTTTAAGAACTTTCGCCCTATTTCGGTAAATTTTAGACCTATCTTGCCATTTAGGTGTCGATTGTTTTCTGGCAGGAGATAAGGAGCCTGTAATTTAGGACGAACCGGCATGTTTCTACCGTAAAATGTACACATTTGTCTTGAGGTGTCTAGGGGGTGTTTTTCTAAGTTTGAGGGAGGTCTAGCGACGAAAATAAAAATATATATAAATACATTAATTAATAGACAAAAAAAATACAAAAATAAAATAATAAATAAATAAATAAATAAAAAGCCACTACCCCTTCAAAGATATCCAAACCCATAACTATTTCGCTAGTCAAGGATAGTCCACCATTTATTGAGAGATTGTAGGCACAGCTGTTTGCTTAAAGGTGGGGGCGCATGAGTTGAGGTAAACATGGACAAATAATCACCAACCTGCATATAATTATCCTGTAAAATACAATGTCACTGAAATAATTATTAACAATGGTATAAAGGATTTTGCGGATCGTCTATACCGGGCCTGTGACGTCATAGTGACGTCACTCCAGTATACTCATCCTGGACTGGATGGTGGAATTACAATCTTGTGACGTCACAGGCCCGGTATAGGCGATCCACAAAATCCTTTATACCATTGTTAATAATTATTTCAGTGCCATTGCATTTTGCAAGATAATTATGTACAGCTTGGCGATTATCATTCCATGTTTATCTTAACCCATGCGCCCCCACCTTTAAGGGGGGAGGGGGGGTCACTTTTTTTCTTTTTTTTTTATCTTTCTCTCCTTTTCTCTTTCACTGGCTTGTATCCATTCGGCCTCATTCAGACAAATGTTTTAAAACGTTTATCCACATCCAATTGTAGATTTCTTCCTGGCGAGCGATAGCGAGCCAGCATTGTATGGAGAAATCCGGCTTCGCCGGAGAAATTTGTCTATCAAAAAATTTAAAAATTTAACTTGCTGTCAGAATAAAAATATATATATGCTGGCTCGCTACCGCTCGCCAGGAAAATATTGACACCTGGATGGGGTAAACGTCTTAAAACAGTAGGCTGAATGGGGCCGAATGGATACAAGACAAAGAGAGAGAGAGAGAAAGAGAAAAAAAAGTGAAGTAGGCTCCCTTAACTCCTTCAGCATAATTAAGTAATTGTCATTTTATTCTGGTTACCACTAGACGACTTTCTTTAGCTTGTATTCTACCTCTAGGACACAAATTATCCAGCAATGTATTTTAGATTGTCCCCTAGGCTAACAAAAACGTCTTCCCAAACTTCCTTCAATCCTTAAGGCTGGTCACCGGCTTAAGGGTGGTCACCGGCTTTGTTTTTATCTTTCTCTCCTTTTTTCTTTTTCCCTGGCTTGTATCCTTTCGGCCTCATTCAGCCAACTGTTTTAAGACGTTTATCCCCATCCAGGTGTCGATTTCTTCCTGGCGAGCGATAGCGAACCAGCATTGTATGGAGAAATACGGCTTCGCCGGAGACATGTTTCTATCGAAAAATTTAAAAATTTAGCTTGCTGTCAAAACAAAAACATATATATGTTGGCTCGCTATCGCTTGCCAGGAAAATATTGACACCTGGATGGGGGTAAACGTCTTAAAACAGTAGGCTGAATGGGGCCGAATGGATACAAGCCAAAGAGAGAGGGAGAGACAGATAAATAAAGCGAGGTGGGCTCCCTTAAGTGGGAATGAGCGTATACTGTATATGTGTTCCTTTATGTATCTTAAGTGGGAATGAGCGTATACTGTATATGTGTTCCTTTATGTATCTTAAGTGGGAATGAGCGTATACTGTATATGTGTTCCTTTATGTATCTTAAGTGGGAATGAGCGTATACTGTATATGTGTTCCTTTATGTATCTTAAGTGGGAATGAGCGTATACTGTATATGTGTTCCTTTATGTATCTTTTGATCATGTTTTATTTTCTTCCCTAGACCTCCATCAAGCTTAAATAAAAAGTTCAAAGCCTGTTAATTGATGAAGGCCCATTTTAAACGGAATCAAATCGTCTAATAGTGTCCAAAATAAAGTAAAAAGACGTCGCAGGTATAGAAGGGGTTAATCGTAGATTCTCAGAACATATTTAAATAATCGCGAGGATAAATTAGAGATCCTGAATTAAGAGAGAGTGGCCTCAATAATATGGTCACACGTACAGCTCGCTCTGTGCTGTATTAATGTCTGTCAGATGTTGAATAGGGTGGGTAAGTGTAGGAACATGTTTGTACATTTCACTCGATATGAAGAAATGAAGCTTAGATATTGCTTATACCAATTATTGATCTAAACATACTTGGTGCCGAGACATCACTTATTAGCGCGATTGTACAGTCGCGCTAACAAGTGATGTCTCGGCACCAAGTATATGTTTTAATCAATAATTATATAATTGGGATCAGCAATGTCTAAAACTTGATTTATTCGTTTCGAGTGAGATATACAAACATGTTCCTACACCACCCTATCCAACATCTGACAGACATTAATACAGCACAGAGCGAGCCAAACGTAATGACAGCCAGGACATGACTTATTAACACCACCATCAAGACTCCGATACTATAGTCTATTCACTGTAAGTAGGCGAGAAATCATGACCTCTATCCTCTGTAACTCGAAAAGGGCTTGAGCAAATTGGCTGTAATTTCCACATATATTCCTTGACTGACTCTTCCCAAATGGTAGACATATTTGGTCGATTACTCCAGTCGTTTTTGAGTTACAGAGGTTAGAGATCATGATTTATCTCCTACTTACAGAAAATAAACTATAGCTGTCATTACGTTTGGCTTTCGCTGTGCTGTATTTATGTCTGTCAGATGTTGAATAGGGTGGGTAAGTGTAGAAACATATTTGTATATTTCACTTAATATGAAGAAATGAAGCTTAGATATTGCTGATACCAATTATTGATCAAAACATACTTGGTACCGAGACATCACTTATTAGCGTGACTGTACCCGATCAAACTCGTGTGCACTGGTAAAATCAAAGCTATAAAAAAAAAAGAGTATGAAAAATATATATAACATCATTGGGTATATTGATAGTGACTTAAGGGAGCCCACCTCGCTTTTTTTCTCTTTCTCTCCCTCTCTCTTTGGCTTGTATCAATTTGGCCCCATTCAGCCAACTGTTTTAAGACGTTTACCCCATCCAGGTGTCAATACTTTCCTGGCGAGTGGTAGCGAGCCAGCACATATAATTTTTTGTTTTGACAGCAAGCTAAATTTGTACATTTTTCGATAGAAAAATGTCTCCGGCGAAGCCGGATTTCTCCATACAATGCTGGCTCGCTATCGCTCGCCAGGAAGAAATCGACACCTAGATGGGATAAACGTCTTAAAACAGTTGGCTGAATGGGGCCGAATGGATATAAGCCAGAGAAAGAGAGAAAATGAGAGAAAGGGGAAAACAAGCAGGTGACCCCCCTTAAATTGCTATGCTATATTGACCCCTTTCAGTACCGGTCACTTCCTTTCAGTACCGGTCACTTCCTTTCAGTACCGGTTACTTCCTTTCAGTACCGGTCACTTCCTTTCAGTACCGGTCACTTCCTTTCAGTACCGGTCACTTCCTTTCAGTACCGGTCACTTCCTTTCAGTACCGGTCACTTCCTTTCAGTACCGGTCACTTCCTTTCAGTACCGGTCACTTCCTTTCAGTACCGGTCACTTCCTTTCAGTACCGGTCACTTCCTTTCAGTACCGGTCACTTCCTTTCAGTACCGGTCACTTCCTTTCAGTACCGGTCACTTCCTTTCAGTACCGGTCACTTCCTTTCAGTACCGGTCACTTCCTTTCAGTACCGGTCACTTCCTTTCAGTACCGGTCACTTCCTTTCAGTACCGGTCACTTCCTTTCAGTACCGGTCACTTCCTTTCAGTACCGGTCACTTCCTTTCAGTACCGGTCACTTCCTTTTAGCTTGACTCTCGTTATTTGTCCACGATTTTATTCAGTTTAAGATTTATAAGCTTCTCTCTTTCTCCCTCTCTCTCTGGGTTGTATCCATTCGGCCCCATTCAGCCTACTGTTTTAAGACGTTTATCCCCATCCAGGTGTCGATTTTTTCGTGGCGAGCGGTAGCAACCCAGCATATTTTTTTAAATTATTTTGACAGAAGGCTAAATTTTTATATTTTTCAATAGAAAAATGTCTCCGGTGAAGCCGGATTTCTCCATACAATGCTGGCTTGCTATCGCTCGCCAGGAAGAAATCGACACCTGGATAGGGATAAACATCTTAAAACAGTAGGCTGAATGGATACAAGCCAGAGAAAGAGAGAAAAGGAGAGAAAAAAAAGGTGACCCCCCTTAACTGGGTTCACTACCACTGCTTTTACAAGTAGCCTCGTATAGATCAATATATCTGTTGTTCCTTGCTTTTCCTTTGTGTACACCTTTATAACGGTAGATTATTACGAACTCTTTAACCCCTTTATACTCTGGTTACCATTAGACGATTGTCTTTAGCTTACGATCTACCACTAGGAGGGAAGGGAAGGTTTTTGTTTGTTCCCTAGACCTCCATCAAGCTTAACATTACACCCCCTAGGGCCTAGACCTCCATCAAGCTTAACATTACACCCCCTAGGGCCTAGACCTCCATCAAGCTTAACATTACACCCCCTAGGGCCTAGACCTCCATCAAGCTTAACATTACACCCCCTAGGGCCTAGACCTCCATCAAGCTTAACATTACACCCCCTAGGGCCTAGACCTCCATCAAGCTTAACATTACACCCCCTAGGGCCTAGACCTCCATCAAGCTTAACATTACACCCCCTAGGGCCTAGACCTCCATCAAGCTTAACCTTACACCCCCTAGGGCCTAGACCTCGATCAAGCTTAACATTACACCCCCTAGGGCCTAGACCTCCATCAAGCTTAACATTACACCCCCTAGGGCCTAGACCTCCATCAAGCTTAACCTTACACCCCCTAGGGCCTAGACCTCGATCAAGCTTAACATTACACCCCCTAGGGCCTAGACCTCCATCAAGCTTAACATTACACCCCCTAGGGCCTAGACCTCCATCAAGCTTAACCTTACACCCCCTAGGGCCTAGACCTCGATCAAGCTTAACATTACACCCCCTAGGGCCTAGACCTCCATCAAGCTTAACATTACACCCCCTAGGGCCTAGACCTCCATCAAGCTTAACATTACACCCCCTAGGGCCTAGACCTCCATCAAGCTTAACATTACACCCCCTAGGGCCTAGACCTCCATCAAGCTTAACATTACACCCCCTAGGGCCTAGACCTCCATCAAGCTTAACATTACACCCCCTAGGGCCTAGACCTCCATCAAGCTTAACCTTACACCCCCTAGGGCCTAGACCTCGATCAAGCTTAACATTACACCCCCTAGGGCCTAGACCTCCATCAAGCTTAACATTACACCCCCTAGGGCCTAGACCTCCATCAAGCTTAACCTTACACCCCCTAGGGCCTAGACCTCGATCAAGCTTAACATTACACCCCCTAGGGCCTAGACCTCCATCAAGCTTAACATTACACCCCCTAGGGCCTAGACCTCCATCAAGCTTAACCTTACACCCCCAGGGCCTAGACCTCGATCAAGCTTAACATTACACCCCCTAGGGCCTAGACCTCCATCAAGCTTAACATTACACCCCCTAGGGCCTAGACCTCCATCAAGCTTAACATTACACCCCCTAGGGCCTAGACCTCCATCAAGCTTAACATTACACCCCCTAGGGCCTAGACCTCCATCAAGCTTAACATTACACCCCCTAGGGCCTAGACCTCCATCAAGCTTAACATTACACCCCCTAGGGCCTAGACCTCCATCAAGCTTAACATTACACCCCCTAGGGCCTAGACCTCCATCAAGCTTAACATTACACCCCCTAGGGCCTAGACCTCCATCAAGCTTAACATTACACCCCCTAGGGCCTAGACCTCCATCAAGCTTAACATTACACCCCCTAGGGCCTAGACCTCCATCAAGCTTAACATTACACCCCCTAGGGCCTAGACCTCCATCAAGCTTAACATTACACCCCCTAGGGCCTAGACCTCCATCAAGCTTAACATTACACCCCCTAGGGCCTAGACCTCCATCAAGCTTAACATTACACCCCCTAGGGCCTAGACCTCCATCAAGCTTAACATTACACCCCCTAGGGCCTAGACCTCCATCAAGCTTAACATTACACCCCCTAGGGCCTAGACCTCCATCAAGCTTAACATTACACCCCCTAGGGCCTAGACCTCCATCAAGCTTAACATTACACCCCTAGGGCCTAGACCTCCATCAAGCTTAACATTACACCCCCTAGGGCCTAGACCTCCATCAAGCTTAACATTACACCCCCTAGGGCCTAGACCTCCATCAAGCTTAACATTACACCCCCTAGGCGCTAGACCTCCATCAAGCTTAACATTACACCCCCTAGGGCCTAGACCTCCATCAAGCTTAACATTACACCCCCTAGGGCCTAGACCTCCATCAAGCTTAACATTACACCCCCTAGGGCCTAGACCTCCATCAAGCTTAACATTACACCCCCTAGGGCCTAGACCTCCATCAAGCTTAACATTACACCCCCTAGGGCCTAGACCTCCATCAAGCTTAACATTACACCCCCTAGGGCCTAGACCTCCATCAAGCTTAACATTACACCCCCTAGGGCCTAGACCTCCATCAAGCTTAACATTACACCCCCTAGGGCCTAGACCTCCATCAAGCTTAACATTACACCCCCTAGGGCCTAGACCTCCATCAAGCTTAACATTACACCCCCTAGGGCCTAGACCTCCATCAAGCTTAACATTACACCCCCTAGGGCCTAGACCTCCATCAAGCTTAACATTACACCCCCTAGGGCCTAGACCTCCATCAAGCTTAACATTACACCCCCTAGGGCCTAGACCTCCATCAAGCTTAACATTACACCCCCTAGGGCCTAGACCTCCATCAAGCTTAACATTACACCCCCTAGGGCCTAGACCTCCATCAAGCTTAACATTACACCCCCTAGGGCCTAGACCTCCATCAAGCTTAACATTACACCCCCTAGGGCCTAGACCTCCATCAAGCTTAACATTACACCCCCTAGGGCCTAGACCTCCATCAAGCTTAACATTACACCCCCTAGGGCCTAGACCTCCATCAAGCTTAACATTACACCCCCTAGGGCCTAGACCTCCATCAAGCTTAACATTACACCCCCTAGGGCCTAGACCTCCATCAAGCTTAACATTACACCCCCTAGGGCCTAGACCTCCATCAAGCTTAACATTACACCCCCTAGGGCCTAGACCTCCATCAAGCTTAACATTACACCCCCTAGGGCCTAGACCTCCATCAAGCTTAACATTACACCCCCTAGGGCCTAGACCTCCATCAAGCTTAACATTACACCCCCTAGGGCCTAGACCTCCATCAAGCTTAACATTACACCCCCTAGGGCCTAGACCTCCATCAAGCTTAACATTACACCCCCTAGGGCCTAGACCTCCATCAAGCTTAACATTACATCCCCTAGGGCCTAGACCTCCATCAAGCTTAACATTACACCCCCTAGGGCCTAGACCTCCATCAAGCTTAACATTACACCCCCTAGGGCCTAGACCTCCATCAAGCTTAACATTACACCCCCTAGGGCCTAGACCTCCATCAAGCTTAACATTACACCCCTAGGGCCTAGACCTCCATCAAGCTTAACATTACACCCCCTAGGGCCTAGACCTCCATCAAGCTTAACATTACACCCCCTAGGGCCTAGACCCACTTTCAAGATAAATTTATAATTTTTTTGGATAGAGAAATGGCCCGGCCGAAGGCCGATTGCTCTTAAATTTCAGGCTCGCTTTCGCTCGCCAGGAAAAAGTTGACACCTAAATTGCATACAAGCTCTTAATATTGGCAAAGGATGGGGTGAAAGATCATAAATTCGCCAAACTAATGGGGTAAACGTCTTAAAATCTCAAAACTAATGTGGTGAAACATGAGGGAGAAAGGGGGGCCAAAAAACAAACGACCATCCCCCCTTAAACTGCATAACATCGTAACACTCTCAAACAAGATGGGTATGAAAGGGGTATTTAAGGTGTCCATAATAATCTACCCACCTCGCTTTTTTTCTATTTCTCTTCCTCTCGTTTTGGCTTGTATTCATTCGGCCCCATTCAGCCTACTGTTTTAAGACGTTTACCCCCATCCAGGCGTCAATATCAACATATATATTTTTTTGTTTTACAGCAAGCTAAATTTGTAAATTTTTCGATAGAAAAATTTCTCCGGCGAAGCCGGATTTCTCCTTACAATGCTGGCTCGCTATCGCTCGCCAGGAAGAAATCGACACCTGGATGGGAATAAACGTCTTTAAAAAGTTGGCTGAATGGGGCCAAATGGATACAAGCCAAAGAGAGAGGGAAAAGGAGAGAAAACAAAGCAGGTGACCCCCCCCCCCCTTAAATTGTCCACAATATTCTACCCACTTAAAGGTATATTGGTGGTAATAAACCCATCTTATACCAGTTAAGGGGGGTCACCTCTTATTTTCTCTCCTTTTCTCCCTCTCTCTCTCTCGGTTGTATCCATTCGGCCCCATTCAGCCTACTGTTTTAAGACATTTATCCCCTTCCAAGTGCCAGCATTGTATGAAGAAATCCGGCTTCGCTGGAGACATTTTCTATCGACAAATTTAAAAATTTAGCCTGCTGTCAAAAACATATTTAAAAATATGCTGGCTCGCTACCGCTTGCCAGGAAAAACATCGACACCTGGATGGGGATAAACGTCTTAAAACAGTAGGCTGAATGGAACCGAATGGATACAAGCCAGAGAGAGAGAGAGAGAGAAAAGGAGATAACAAAAAGCAGGTGACCCCCCTTAGGCAGGTAAACCACTATCAATATACCCAATGATCTTATATACCTTTATAATAACCTTTATAATTTGTATTATATTTTACACCAACCAACTCCATTTCTAACTCAATTACTGAAATCAACAAATGCATGTGGCTCTCCAAGGACTCGAACCTAGGACACTCGCACCGAAATTCCGCGCACTTTTGTATTACGCTATTAAGACAGTTATAGCATAGAGCTAATTATATACGTTTAAGGGTTAGCCTATCCACATACAATAGTTAGAAATATGAAATGAGAAGATTTATACACAACAAAAAATAATGGAATGGTAGAGCTATAGGTGAAGTCTCTCTCTCTCTCTCTCTCTCTATGTATCTAATCGATCATCTCTCTCTCTCTCTATCTATCTATCTTTTTCTCTATCTATCTATCTTCTCTATCTATCTATCTTCTCTCTCTCTCTCTCTCTCTCTCTCTCTCTCTCTCTCTCTCTCGGCAAAGTCCAAATAATATAATATATCCCATGATAGATTAGATTTATAAATAAATTAATTACCAATATAATCTCTCTCTATTCAGGATTTACTGAGAATCTATTTAATGTTATCAATATTTTGATGTTGGTCTAGATTCTGAAATTCTCTAGAATATTGGCTGGGGCAATTAATTAGTAAACTTGCACATGTTCAACCTCTCTCACACTCACTCTAACTATTTCTAACTCACTCACTCACTCACTCACTCTCTCTCTCTCTCTTTCTCTCTTTCTCTCTCTCTCTCTCTCTCTCTCTCTCTCTCTCTGCGTATTTATTTGTTCATTTATTTATACTATTATTATTGTTTATTAGTGTGATAATGTCATATATAGCAAGTGCTTTCCCCAGAGCTGAATGACCAACAGAGATGTAGATTACGTCTGCTGTTCTATTACTCACACTTAGAGATATCCGAGAACTCTATTTGCTTTATTTAAAGCACTAATGCATTGATTTATAGGTTTAAAATCACAGTTGACGATGACTCACAAATATTTTTTATTATCTGAGTTTCTTATATTCACGTTATGTAATCTATATCCTGCATTTTTTTCTCGATTTCCCAAATGTTACTATACTGCATTTATTTTATCTACATTGAACTTCATCTGCCAATTTACTGCCCATTCCTGTAGTGTATCTAATATATTTGGAGAGCCTGAATATCATGATCAGAATTTATCACTCTTCCTATTGTAGTGTAACCTGCAAATTTACTTATTTTGGTAGTTATTCCTACATCAAGGTCGTTAATATAGATGATATTAACATGATCAGATCAGGAGAGAAGCTAGCATACAAGTGTTACATTCCAAATATAAATAAATATAAAAAAGGCGGCAGGGGCAGCAGTGGTGCGTGGTCTTGATGGCAAGATGATGGTGGTGCCTGTCGCCCTTCTCTCTGTTCCTTGGGCAGGGGCGGCAGGGGCAGCAGGGGCAACAGGGGCAGCAGGGCCGGCAGGGACACCAGGGCCAGCAGGGCCGGCAGGGACACCAGGGCCAGCAGGGCCAGCAGTCACTTTCCCTCTCCCTTTCCCCTTCCCCTTCCCCTTCCCTTTTCCTTGGGCAGGGGCAGGGGCGGCAGGGGCAGCAGGGGCAGCAGGGGCAGCCGGGCCAGGGGCGGCTGGTGGTGGTGGTGGTGGTGGTAGGGGCACTGTGGCTGGCGTACGGGTTCTCTTCCCTACGCCCGTGCCTTTAATTTTTCCTGCCCCCGCAGGTTCTGCAGCCCTAGGGCGGCCTCCTGCGTCGCTGGTACCGGTAGCAGGGGTGGCAGTGGTGGTGGTAGTGGTTGTTGCAGTGGCCTGGGTCGTGGTGGCAGTGTCCCGAAACACCAATGACCTCTATACCTTTGTCGTGCTTGCACGTGTTTTTCGTGCTATGGGTGCTGGTGTTTCGTCCTCCGAGCTGTAGGGCGTGTCGTACTGGTAGCTAGGGTCTTTAGCAGCCACCCTCTGCCTTCCACGGCGGCTAACACCACCAGAAGGAGGGCTGGTTGTGTCATCAGGGAGCGAGCGTGAGGGACGTGTGGGCTCCATGACTAGTGCTTGGTTACTGGCGCGGTGGTGCTTGCACGAGTGCGGGGCGAGCGTTTGGCGGGGTGGTGTCGAGAGTTGACATGTAGTACTATACCCGCACCAATTTTCAGCCGCCTGGCTATAAACGCGCGGTTTTGGTACGCGTTCAAAAGCTCTGCTCTTAAGAGTCTCCCCGCAGTCCGCCGGGGGAACTCTTAAGAGTCTCCCCGCAGCTCCCGGGTTAATGCAGTATATATAGATACTTCTATGAATGGATAGACAGAGGGGCAGACATAGATAGATAGATAAATAAATAGATAGATCAAATGAAATAGGCAAACATATAGCCATAAACCTGATCAAAATAAACTGGTGATCTTTACAAGGAATTTCACAAACTCATTCCTCACCCCAATGTTTTTAATGCATTTTTTTTATTAAATGTCACACTGGCCTTGAAACATTGGCATTTATATAATTATAATTATTTTGTTCTGTTCATATTCGTAATACCGGATTTATTATTATTATTATTATTATTATTATTATTATTATTGTAGTAGTAGCAGTTCCGGTAGTAGCAGTAGTCTTATAATAGTGTGGAATTTTTGCAACAATGTAATCAAAGTAGTATTAGTAGAAGTAGTAGTAGCTTTAATAAGTAATAATAATACATAAAATCCACGAGGATGAATCTGCATGCGAGCCCCTGAACGGAAAGCGGCACTGAGACTCCGTGGTCCTGTGCATTGATGACCGTTCCTACTCTGTCTAGGGTCCAGAGGGGGAATGCACAGGCTGAGTGATGGTTTAGTAAAATTAATAAGAATAATTCAATACAAATGATAAAAAGATAATAGTAGTAGTAGTAGTAGTAGTAGTAGTAATAGTAGTAGTAGCAGTAGCAGTAGCAATAGCAGTAGCAACAGCAGCATTTTAATTACTATTGTCATAATCATCATCATCATCATAGTTATAATAGTTACTGAAGAGTAATGGATTAGATAATCTCTCTCTCTCTCTCTCTCTCTCTCTCTCTCTCTCTCTCTCTCTCTCTCTCTCTCTCTCTCTCTCTCTCTCTCTCTCTCTCTCTCCAGAAAAGAACATTATTAATTTTCTAAACAAAAATGTGCTACCTGCTGCCAAATAAATAAGTCACTGTGCTGAGTCATACTGCAGTTACATGTCATATAACTTTAATCTTTCTCTGGCTTGTATCCATTTGTTGGCCCCATGCAGCCAACTGTTTTAAGACATTTATCTCCATCTAGGTGTCAATTTCTTCCTGGCGAGCTATAGCGAGTCAGCATTGTAATCAGAAATCCGGCTTCGCCGGAGACATTTTTCTATCGAAAAATGTACAAATTTAGCTTGCTGTAAACAAATATATATATATATATATATATATATATATATATATATATATATATATATATATACCGGGTATATATATATATATATATATATAATATATATTTATACCGTTATTATATATATATATATCCATATATATATATATACAGTATATATATATATATATATATATATATATATATATATTGAGAATATATCACAAATACACGTGAGCCACTAAATGTTTCTAGTCTCTCAGTGGGGATCGAACCATCGACCATCAGGATGATAGGCGACGCTTTAATCAATTACACCACTGCCGTGGTGTAATTGATTAAAGCGTCGGCTATCATCCTGATGGTCGATGGTTCGATCCCCACTGAGAGACTAGAAACATATATATATATGTTTTGACACCTGGATGGGGGTAAACGTCTTAAAACAGTAGGCTGAATGGGGCCGAATGGATAAAAGCCAAAGAGAGAGAGAGAAAGGGTTAGGTAGAATATCAGTTCGTACAATACAACATTACTATAGTCAATTTTTCATTGAAGGCTTCAAATTGTGGACATTTTATTTGTAAGGCTGGGGGCATGGGGCTAGGAATCCTCCTCCCCTTGTGTAATTCTCCTACTCGACGAGGCAGAGAAAGGGTCGAGGGAACGCGAAAATGGTCCCGGACCCTGCTAATTATAACTTTAAATGTTGTTTCTGTTCGAGCTCTGTCTGGTGTCAGCCACCCCCAGCAATGGGGTATGTGCCTGAGTATATAGGCCTACATACATACAAGCCTGGAATGGGTATGAAAATGTTCCTGATTTTGCAATATTTCGGCCATCTTATCATGCAGTTCCAAGGATATAATAAGAACTGTGAAACATAAATTAAGGGGAGATGGTTCACTTTTTGGGCGATTTTTGCATGTATTCATGATTTTTCTAGTTTCCTCCCTAGACCTCCATCAAATTTAAACAAAAACGTCCATTAGATCCTCCTTCTAGATTAATTTGTACATTTTTCGGTAGAAAAGTTTCCCGGCCAAAGGCCGGTTCTTCCAACATTACAGGGTCACTATCGTTCGCCAGGGGAAAAATCGACACCTAAATAGCACGAAAGGTCTAAATATTGACGAAGAAATGGGGCGAAAGGTCTTAAAATCGACTAACTAATGGAGCAAACATCTTAACATCTGAAAAATAATGGTGCTAAACATGAGGGAGAAAGTGATCCAGAAAACCGGCCCATGGCCCCTTAATCTGTTTTTTAGTAAACATATATAAAAAGAAGGGAATACGTCTCTCGTTCAGTCGTATGACACCCTGTTTTCATTTTCTGCAACATTCGCCGAAACTTTTAGAATGCGGTTATTATGGTGCACGAGTCATGGGGCCGGCTGGCATAAACCGTGCATGAGTGAGCCGTTATAAAGGCTCTCACAGTGACAATATACCCACATCAGGTCAGGTCAGGTGAAGGTATTGAGGGATAAGCCTTTACAGCGGCACCTCATATATCTACATAATATTTTAATGTACACGAATACATCCCTCAACTCACCATAAACAACACACCCCTAACACATACACACACACCCAAAATCCTAGGAGTAACATATGATACTCATATGCCATTCAAACAGCACACCACAAACATTAAAAAGAAACTGACACCCAGACTTAACGCCCTCAAGTCACTTGCTCACACAAAATTTGGACACAACAAAGAAACTACCACCACAGTATATAAACAATACATAAGATCAGTGATGGAATACGCAAGCCCAGCCTGGGCTTCTAACCTAGCTGAAACACATCATAAGACCTTACAGACTATTGAAAACAAAGCCCTGAAGATCATTACAGGCTGCACAGCTACTGCACCCACAGATCACCTACATCAAGAAACCAAAATCCTCAAAGTCAAAGACCATCTGGACATGAGAGGCACTCAATTCCTGGCAGCAGCCTCCACGAACCAAGACCACCCACTAAACTACATGGCAACACACCCACAGACACCAAGAAATATCAAAACAACACCCAGCACACGGTATCACACACAATTATTGTCCTCTCTCCCTCCCTGCCCACCCCGAACCAACTTCCAGAAGCACATCCATACTCATATCTCTCACTGATCCATCCACTCACTCACAGACAACACGCAGCTGCATGCACGACCTCCCGAAATCCATCCTTCCGAATCCTCCCTTCCTCGCGAGGACAGAGTCCACCTGGCCAGGCTGAGATGCGGACACCATCCAGCTCTCCTGAGCTATCAGAAGAGACTGGATGACTCCGTTGTTGACGCCTGCCCGGGATGTAACACAGCACCCCATACCATTAAACACATCATAGAAGACTGCATTTCACACAACCACTTACGCCAACAACACAATCTACACTCAATGAGAGCTCTGTGGGAAAGCCCGATCGTGGCCATGGCCTTTCTCAGGGACTCGGGGCTGTTCGGCCAGACAGCTTAGGGAACAACAACAACAACAACAACATAATATTTTTCCTATTTTTCTGAAGAGTGTAGAGAGGGGAGAAGGGGTGTTGGAGAGAGAGGAAGCTGCTGGAATGTCTGTTATGTGTGTTATTAGTCTGTATCCGTCGTCATGGCAGTCTACAAAAAATCAGTGTTCACATTGGAGGCACTTTACTATAGTCTGTGTGTATGTGTTTTTTGTTTAACCCTTTCAGCAGTATGACGTGTTTTTACCTTTGATTCTGGCTAAAATTAGATGATTTTATGCTGTTTCAGAAGGGCCTATGTTACTAAGAGGGTTTCTTGAGATCGCATTTGAGTTGCATAGGTAGAATCTTACAAACTAAAAAAAATCCTCTAATGGTAACCAGCATATGATGAAGATGACGTAATGGTGGTGAAGGGGTTAAGTTGCTGGTAAATTGAAACCCATACCACCTGATTTGTCGATATTTGTTGGAAAAATATGAAACTAATGTCTTTGTATCATATAAATGCCAAGTCTTAGTAATTAACATCACAATGCACTACAAAATCGTCGTAATAACTGAATGATCATGATAAAGACATGACAATTTAATCAGCTGAAAAATAAAATGGCTAACTGTGTTGGTGGTGTAATGGTGTAGGCTATATTGTTGAAGAGTAATTGATAGTCTTGTTGAAGATTGTGACAGGTAGATATAAGGAGAAATTGTGTTTTGGAAGCATTGAAAGTAAAACAAATTTATCTGCCCCAATCAGAAATAATTGATAGATCAGAATATACTGTATATACCGTCACATGAATTTTGGAGTGATTGCATGCTGGGTTGTCGTAAACAAAACTAGTTAAATAGAGTAAGGTAGTGTCATTAGCATATGAGTGGATAGGAATAGAGGTACAGTTGAGGAGATCATTAATGAATATTAGAAAGATAACTGGAGGGACATAATTCCCTGAGGAACACCGGAGTTGATAGTTGAGGGAGTGAGCTCGATTAGTCAAGCCAATTTTGAGTTATATAGATTAGCAGTTAGGATTTCTGGACTACCGGTACTTATAATGAGCAGGGTATATTACATATAATATTAAAGTTAATCCTAAATTTATACGCAAATGATAATATTGTCCCCCTTAGAATTTCGTTTTCTTCCTCTCCTCTACATAGTTTCACAGAAAACTAACTTTTACTTATGGCAAACTATTTTATTGACAATTTATATTTTTTATTTTGAAATTTTATAGCTTGTATCGGCAAAGGATGTACGTATTATTACATATTATAAACAACGTTATATATTTCCCTACTTTAAATTACCAAATATCATGTATCTTGTCATGTAACTTGAGGGGTCTTTAATGTCGAGAAGATAGACTATCCATGAATTATTTCCTTCCCGCGGTTGGTATCATCAGCACCTTGTCCAAGGCTCCTTGTATAAACCATCCAGCGGGGAAAGAAAAAACAAGTCATATCGACTGTATCGCTGTAATAAGCTATTATTAGGCCTATATTGTTATTGGCCAGACAATAACTAATCAAAATGGCAAGAAAATATTCTGAAGTAAGCCTCGAACTGAAGAGGGGGACCACGGCTGCTCGTTACGAATTACTCGAAGTTACATTGAAAATCAAAGGTCATAATGTAAATTTCTTGGTAGACTCTGGTTCTTATACGTCAACAATATCTATTGTTGACATCGAACAATATCTAACATCTAGTACCACTCTAGAAAAATATGATGACTATGCAAAAGCTGAAATTTTCAAGGTTACTCAAAACTTAATTGCATTGTCTAAGGGGGACACAAACTATCGGGAATTAATGCCTTTAGATAATGTTGAGGTTGAATGTGCCTCTTCTGATGCTAAGCTTTATGTTAACTTTAAGATACATAATGGAAAAGCTCCAAATGTATTGGGCATTGATTTCTTGAAACACTACATCTGTACATTGATGTTGTCCGAATCTACACCTCGTCTTGTAATGAGGAATCTGAACTCAAAACCAAACAAAGCTATGACTGGACCAGGCTATTGGCATGATGATATTGTATTGAATGGTTATACAATACATAATGTAATGCTAGATACTGGTAGTCTTAAAAGCTACATGTCTCGAGAGTTGGCTGAGGCTCTACACCTTAACATAACTCCGCTGGATGAAACTTTTACTTTGGTTTTCCCCTTTTGTAACGAAAGATGCATCTTGCACGATGAAGTAAAAGGGGCTTACATAAAGGGATTATCTTCAAGGATAAACTCTGCAATAGATATTTTTATAATTGAGCGTGATCCAAATGGTCAGCCGCTTGTAATT
Source organism: Paralithodes platypus (assembly GCA_032716605.1). Taxonomy (NCBI): domain Eukaryota; kingdom Metazoa; phylum Arthropoda; class Malacostraca; order Decapoda; family Lithodidae; genus Paralithodes; species Paralithodes platypus. The sequence continues at coordinate 36,643,442 of CM064511.1, forward strand.
GGCCTAGGGGGCATTAAGAACCAAGAAAACAACGCATTTTCTTTTTTTCCTGACCCCCCCTACTGATTAACTGTGGTTTTTACTTATAATGTTAATCCTACTAAGTAATAGGCTACTGGTGATCCTGTTAATAATGTTGATTCTACTGATACATTTGATCCTACTGATACTTTTGATCCTACTGAGTATACTTTTGACCCTACTGAGTATACCTTTGATCCTACTAATACGTTTGATCATATTACTACTGTTAATCCTGCTGTTAACCCTACTAATGCTGATGACCCCGTAGATCCAGCTCCCAATTAATATGGTTGAACTAGATAACCCAAAAGCTTCATCTCAAAAGATTGAAAGACAAATTAACAGTATATAGGCTAGGCCTACAGCGTACGTTTATTCTCCAAGCTTAATAGATCCGGTAAAAAGCATAAATGAATTTATATACACACACGTGCGCATGTACACACTCAAACACACTCCTACTGTTCCATATGAGTTGTGTTTGTTAATGCTAGTTAGTATTAGCGAGTTACTGGTGTAGTGGATAACGCACTCTTGACACTTGTATCAACGCCTCAGGGGCACAAGGTCAAGCCCAGCCCAGGCACTTATTGGCAGCCCCCTTGCTAATTGTGGGTCGCCCTTGTTTGTTGATGGCCCCCGGGGTATATAAATTGATGCCAATTTATCTTGCTATTTTCTTATTGGGTGATTTTTTTATTTTTTTCAACTAATGTATTTTTTTTTTTCCCCTCTCCGTGATCTTATACATGGAAATATAATGTTCATGATTGAATTACGAGTGTAGTTTCTAATGCAGTGGTTAACTCGTCTGATTAATCAACTAATAGAAGCCACACACAATTCATTCATACTATTTTACTTTCATACATGAGATCACGTCGAGGAACAGAACTTATGTGAGCAACTGTACCTCTATAAGGGTAGGCTACTAATGGAAGATTTTAGTTACCCTTTTATTAACTTCCTTAAACCCATATTTTGTTTGCAGTACAAGGGGATCTTTGATGGCTTGACTACACTGTAAACCAATATGGGCATCGACAGGCTAATTAAACTGCCCATAATAATGTACTCTTATACAGGTATATTGGTAGTAATAAACTAATTTAATACAAGGGTAGAAAGGTAAATCACTATCAATAGTATCAATACACCAAATGGTTTTCTATGCCATTTACATTTTTTTTTTTTTTTTTTTTACATTGCACACCAATTATTAACCCTTTCTGAACCAGAGACGTCTATTATATTATATTCTAACTATATCTAGACGATCTTCTGCAGCTTAGGAAGGATCAGTGGTAGTTAAAAGGGTTGATTGAGATAGTTAAAAGCCTTATAATTGCTACAGATCCTTCCTTAACTGTAAAAAATCAATTAGTACTAGCCAGAATATAATAAAAAGGAAGTCGACGGTACAGAAGGGGTTAACCCTTTCAGTAAACCGCACTCTAAAAGCTCAAGGGTATAAAATGGTGGTGTAATGGTTGAGATGCTTATGTTCTGGATGTGGTGTCCCGAGTTCGAATCCCGGGAGGAGCATAGGCTTTCATTAGTTTATTCAAGTGCATTGGGGTTTGTAATTGATGATTAATGTTAAGAACGGGGTGTTACTTAAATCATAATGATGATAATATGAATGGTCATGTTTAGGCTGTAACATAGTTTGTGTTTGCTTTCTTACAAGTGTTAAGGGGGGTCACCTGTTTTTGTTCTCCCCTTTTCTGTTTCTCTGGTTTGTATCCATTCGGCCCCATTAAGCCTACTGTTTTAAGACGTTTATCCCATCCAGGTGTCGATTTTTACCTGGCGAGCGTTAGCGAGCCAGCATTGTATGGAGAAATCCTGCTTCGCCGGAGACATTTTTCTGTCCAAAAATGTACAAATTTAGCCTGCTATCAAAAAACAATAAAAACCATATGCTGGAAAAGATCGACACCTGGATGGGGGTAAATGTCTTAAAACAGTGGGTTGAATGGGGCTGAATAGATACAACCCAGAAAGAGAGGGAGAGAGAGAGAGAGAGAGAGAGAGAGAGACAGAGAACAAAATAACGAGGTGGGCCCCCTTAATGACATGGTGAAAGATTGCCCGATCTCCATATTCTAAAGGATCTCCAACTTCCAAGGGCGAAGAAAGTCGTGCGTGAAAATTGTGTGCAGACAGACAGACAGACAGACAGACAGACAGACAGCCTAGGTGTGGTTGGCTGGGTGTAGCTTATCTTAAAATGTTCACATGTTATACCATTTTGAACCGGATTCGATATATCGCTATTTCATTAAATTCACATATGGTAACCTGTTTAGACTTTAGATATAGGTTCTAGAGGTTGAACTGTTTTGTAGCAATATTCTAGAAATGACGTAATCGGGTTTTTTAATATATTCGGCATTTTTAATATATACAGTATATATAGCGGTGTATATATATATATATATATATATATTTTTTTTTTTTTTTTTTTTTTATTTATTTTTTTTTTTTTTTACTACTCCTGGCATTTTAGCGACTATTGAGAACTAATAATATATATTTTGTAATTTTGAATGGGCAACCCTGACTATTACTCTTCCAGTATGTAAACAAACGTTGTAGTGGTAGGTCAATAGGGAAGGTTTAGGTTACTACATGTTTTATGGCGCATGTTAAAGGGGGATGGGCCTTCTTTTGTTAAAGGGGGATGGGCCGGTTTTTGTTTCCCTCATTAGCTTTGAGATTTTAAGACGTCCGGCCCATTAGTTTGGCAATTTTAAGACTTTTCATCCCTTTTTGTTGTCATTATTAGAACTTTTCGCCATTTAGGTGTCGATTTTTTCCTGGCGAGCGATAGCGAGCCTGTAATCTAAGAGGAACCGGCCTTCGGCCGGGAAGTTTTTCTATCGAAAAATGTACAAATTTATTTTGAAGGAGGATCTGGGGGGGGGGGGGGGGTAAGTTTGATGGAGGTCTAGGGAGGAAACTAAAATATATATAAAAAGCTAAACACACTAGGCAAATATATACACGTATGACGGCCGTGATCAAGACTCCACTTCCTGATTGTTGTGTCGGCAGTTGTGGCGGTAGGTCAATAGGAAAGGTTTAGGTTACTATATTATAGTCTATTGTCGTGTTGGCAGTTGTGGCGGTAGGTCAATAGGAAAGGTTTAGGTTACTATATTATAGTCTATTGTCGTGTTGGCAGTTGTGGCGGTAGGTCAATAGGAAAGGTTTAGGTTACTATATTATAGTCTATTGTTGTGTTGGCAGTTGTGGTGGTAGGTCAATAGGAAAGGTTTAGGTTACTATATAGTCTATTGTTGTGTTGGCAGTTGTGGCGGTAGGTCAATAGGAAAGGTTTAGGTTACTATATTATAGTCTATTGTTGTGTTGGCAGTTGTGGCGGTAGGTCAATAGGAAAGGTTTAGGTTACTATATAGTCTATTGTTGTGTTGGCAGTTGTGGCGGTAGGTCAATAGGAAAGGTTTAGGTTACTATATTATAGTCTATTGTTGTGTTGGCAGTTGTGGTGGTAGGTCAATAGGAAAGGTTTAGGTTACTATATAGTCTATTGTTGTGTTGGCAGTTGTGGCAGTAGGTCAATAGGAAAGGTTTAGGCACAACAGAGCTACTAGCAGTACACATAAGACAAACCGACATGCTCATCATAATTTTGTATCGACCTCCAAACACCACAGGGGAAATTTTCAAGGAGGTCACAGAGAAAATACAATCACTCCTACAAAATCTTCCAACTCCCGCTACAGATGTCATCATCACAGGAGACTTCAACCTGCCCATCATCAATTGGGCAACCATGAAAATAGATGGAGGAACCAGGGATGAAAAACAGCAAGCCAAGGAGCTAATGACTATCATGGACACTGCATACATGAAGCAATACATCGAGGAACCTACAAGAGGCAACAACACACTGGACTTACTATTTGGCAACAACTTCGACCTGGTACACTCGTACGAAACTGTAAAAACTATAATGTCCGACCACAGCCTCATCAAAGTTAGAACCCCCACACCAACCGCCACACCACCAAGAAGATGTCAACAGGAATCAAGCCAAATACCCTGCACCTCTCTGAAAGATCTCAACTTCTACAGCAAAGATATAGACTGGGACAGACTGAGAGCAGAACTGGCAGGAACTGATTGGAGGGCACTATTCGAAGATAAAAACGTCGACGAAACTCTCAGTATCCTCCAGCAACAATGCCTGGAGACCTGTAAAAACACCATACCACCCAAATCAAGCAGGAAGCAGATCAAGCAGATTCCCAGAGATAGAAAAATACTAATGAAGAAAAGGACGTACTTGAGAGCCAAGCAAAGGAAGACCAGCTATGCGCACAATATCACCAAACTACAAGAAGAGCTTGATGAAGTTGAACGTAAACTCATCCAGTCACACCAAGAGCAAAGAACACGCGAAGAACTACAAGCAGTTGCAAACATACGAGTAAATAGCAAATTCTTCTATGCATATGCAAAAAGGAGACTCAGGAACACCACAACAATAGGACCACTTGCAAAACCTACGGGCGAACTTGAGAGTGACCCAACCGAAATGGCCAAGATACTCAAACAGCAGTATGAAAGTGTCTTCAGCCCGCCAAATGAAGACAAGAAAATCGAGAATGCAACGACTTTCTTTGGCAACGCTCCAGAGACACCACATCAACTCTCCTCGGTAACAGTATCAACAGAGGACATAATAGCAGCCATCGACAAGATTGGACCAAACTCTGCAGCAGGACCAGACGGCTTTCATGCCCAACTGCTAAAAAACTGCAAACATCAGCTATCCCTGCCTCTAAAACTGCTGTGGAGCAAGTCCCTCCAAACTGGATATGTACCACAATCCCTAAAAGAAGGTAATGTCACACCAATACACAAAGGGGGTAGTAAAGGCATAGCCAAAAATTACAGACCAGTGGTGCTGACGTCACACCTTATTAAAATCATAGAAAGAACAATAAGAGCTAAGATGGTCAGCTTCCTGGAAGATAATGAGGCGTTCAACGAGGGGCAACATGGCTTTAGAAAAGGCCGCTCCTGCCTCTCACAACTACTATCACACTACGACAAAATCCTACAGGATATTCAAGACGGAGAAAATGTAGACGTCATATATCTAGATTTCGCCAAAGCTTTTGACAAGGTGGACCATGGGATCCTTCTACATAAACTCAAATCACTGGGAATAGGGGGAGACCTTGGAAGATGGCTCCACAGCTTCATCACCAACAGAAAACAAAGAGTCACGGTTCAAGGAAGCCTATCAGAAGCAGGTGGGGTCATCAGCGGAGTACCACAAGGATCAGTACTGGGACCTCTCCTATTCCTCATCATGATAGGAGACATCGACAGGGACCTGGAACACTCAACAGCCACATCGTTTGCAGACGACACCAGACTCATGAAGAAAATCACCTCACAACATGATGCTCAGCTACTACAACAAGACTTGGACAAAATCCTGAAGTGGGCAGAAGAAAACAACATGGCCCTAAACGGAGACAAGTTCGAGCTTCTAAGGTACGGGAACAAGAGAGCACTACAAAACGACACCAACTACAAAAGTGGACAGCAAGAAATTACTGCCAAGGACACAGTGAAGGACTTGGGAGTAAATATGAGCAGTGACGCCACTTTTTCCCAGCATATTACCAAAGCCACAACAACAGCAAAACAAATAGCAGGCTGGATCCTGAGAACCTTCCACACAAGAAATGAGAGGTGTATGCTAACATTGTGGAAGTCACTGGTCCTACCACGACTGGAGTACTGCTCCCAGCTCTGGTCTCCCCAAAAAGTAGGAGAAATAACAGAAATTGAAGCCACCCAGAGGACATTCACCAGTAAAATCCATGGGTTTCAACACTTTAACTACTGGGAGAGACTTAAGGAGCTGCAGCTGTACTCACTTCAAAGACGTAGGGAGAGATACATCATCATCTACGTCTGGAAGATTTTGGAAAAAAAGGTACCAAACCCAAACATCCAAGAGACTCAGCACCAAAGGCGAGGGAGGCTGTGCTATGTGAGGACTACGCCGGGATCAACACAAAAAATCAAATCCCTGATCCATCACAGCTTTACATACAATGGAACCAGACTGTTCAACTGTATACCAGCCCCTCTCAGGAACATGACCGGGGTGTCTCCAGACACCTTCAAGAAACACTTGGACATGTGGCTGGCCAAAATACCGGACCGGCCACCAACACCAGGATACCCCAGCACCAACTCCAACCGACTTCTGGAATGGAGAGTGGAAGAAAGGGAGCTGCCTGGTCGCAGTGGAGCCCCAGCTCAACTGTGTCACTAACGGACGGAATACAACTAAGTGTAACTAAGTGTTAGGTTACTATATAGTCTATTCGCTGTTAGTAGGCGAGAAATCATAACCTCTAACCTCTGTAACTCAAACACGACTAATATTTCTATTATTTGGGACGAGTCAGTCAGGGAATAGGTGTGGAAATTTACAGCCAATTTGCTCTAGCCCTTCATGAGTTACAGAGGCTAGAGGTCATGATTTCTCGCCTACTTACAGCGAATAGACTATAGATGTACGAGTTCTATGGCACATGTTAAAGGAAAAGTTGGGGTCAGATCAGGTTATGTGAATGTATTGAAGGATAAGCGTGTGTGTGTGTGTGTGTGTGTGTGTGTGTGTGTGTGTGTGTGTGCATTCCACCTCCAACTAGTACTATTATAATGATAGGCATATTTCCCTATTAACCGGAAACTTGACATTGGTGGTGGTCGTTGGTAGGGAAATAGGCCGTGACCAGAGAGTGAGAGAGAGAGAGTGTGAGTGAGTGAGTGAGTGTGTGTGGGGGAGGGGGGGATACGGAGAATTTGACTGTAAGAGAGAGTTAAAATAAAAGAGAGAGAGAGAGAGAGAGAGAGAGAGAGAGACAGAGAGAAAACAAAAATGACATATATTTTGAACCTGTTTAAGGGGTTAGTGCTTTGTTTTTGGGCTATACATATATTTATTTATTTATTTTGAGTTTCCTCCCTAGACCTCCATCAAACTTTATAAAATACCCCCTAGACCCCTTTTCAAGATAAATTTGTACATTTTTCGGTAGAAAAATGTCACGGCCGAAGGCCGTTTCCTTCTGAAATTACAGGCTCGTTATCGCTCGCCAGGAAAAAAATCGACACCTAAATGGCACAAAAGGTCTAGATACTGACAAAGAAATGGGGCGAAAGGTCTCAAACTCGCCAAACTAATGGAAAGAAGGTCTTAAAACCTCAAAACTGATATGCTAAACATGAGGGAGAAGGGGGTCCAGAAAAAGCGAGTACTACCCCCTTAAACCTTAACATTCTCATATTTGGCAGGGTTATGTAATGGCAGTTGGCTTACCTCACTTAAGGGCAGATGGGGCGTTTTTCTGGTCCCCTTTCTCCCTCGTGCTAAGCTCCATTTCTTTGGAGATTATAAGACGTTCGGCCCATTAGTTTGGCGATTTTGACACCTTTCGCCCCATTTTTTTTGTCAATTTTAAGACCTATCGTGCCATTTAGGTGTCTATATTTTCCTGGCGAGCGATAGCGAGCCTGAAATCTTAAAATAACCGGCCTTTGGCCGGGAAATGTTTCTTCCGAAAAATGTACACATTTATCTTGCAAGGGGGTCTAAGGGGTGTACATTTTAAGCTTGAAGGAAGTCTAGGGAACAAACTAAAAACCTCCCCTTAAGCAATACATAATACTTTCTGCTAACACCAGACTCAAATAATTCCCCTGTAGCAGCCTTGTTCTCCCCGCTGACCATTGTAGGCTACCACCATCAACGTGTATACAAATGTGGCGAACAAATCCTTTACTGGCAACAATGACTCGTTTGGAGACGCTCGTAAGTGTGAACAATTAGACTCAGGGCCTCGCGATAATGTATTTGCAATTGGCCACTTGCGAATTTCAGGCTATAAGGAAGTTGGAGCCATAGACATCCATACTTAACAGCATTACTAGCTTGACTACAGTCGTAGTACATCTATAAATACATACACTCACATTCAATATGCTTTCGAACCATCAGAAACCTATACACATTATTATTGCATTTCAGTTAACCCCTTCAGACTCATATGACGCAGAGGTTGCCAGATTAGCAATAAGAAATAGAGTCCTCTCACTCTTATAGTTACCTCTCCAAAATTAGTTTTCTGCCCACAGCTAACTCAAAGACAACTGCAGAGGTTGAAGTAACTAAATACCCCTGATGGTAACAAAGGTTTTAAAGTATCCCTATTCGGCTCAAAATCGCGTCATATGTCGGAGAGGGTTAAATATCCATGTTTACAGCACCAACTTCCTCATAGAACGAAACTTGCAAATAATTTGACGAAACTTGCAAGTGGTCAAATTACTTGCAACCCTTTCTGCGATCTGTCTCGCACTTTTTTTTTTTTTTTTTTTTTTTTTTTCTATGTGATTGAGGGAGGCAAAAGGCATAACTGCCTATAGCGAATGCCTCCCCCATAGTTGAAAGGGTGACAGGGCCAAAATCAAGGGACGTTCGAGCCAAAATGCCTGGACACACGGAGTTTGAAGCAATTTAAGTCATAGGAAGAGGGAAAGACTGATTCTGGGAGAGAGTTCCAGAGCTCAGCTGTTGAGTAGAAGAAAGTTTGAGAGTAACGTTTCACTCTTGGGTTGGAGAGTTGCACAGAGTAGGGGTGGGATTGAGTTGCAAGACGGGTACCACGTGCCCTACGTAAAGGAGGTGGTATGCACTGGGATAGCTCTGAGGAACACTGATTATTATAGTAGCGATAGAATAGCGAGAGAGATGCAACATTGCGGCGGAGAGAGAGAGATTGCAGAGAGTTGGTGAGTGGACGGGAGTTAATGATACGAAAGGCCTTCCTTTCAACTTTGTCTAGGAGAGCGGTGTGAGAGGAGCCTCCCCACACATGTGAACAATACTCAATACAAGGGCGCACTATGCCCCTGTACAGAGCAAGAAGCTGTGCAGGGGAAAAGAACCCCCTAAGGCGGTTGAGCACACCCAGCTTCTGGGAGGCTGCCTTAGCAAGACTGGTAATATGGTCCTTCCAAATGAGAGCAGAAGAAAAAGAGACACCAAGAATATTGAGAGAAGATGAAGGGTTGATTTTTGTATTGTTGAAGAATAAGGGATAGTCCGCTGGGAGATCCTGACGGGTAGATAGATGGAGAAATTGGGTTTTGGAAGCATTAAAGTTAACAAGGTTTTCTCTGCCCCAATTGGAAATAGTATTTAGATCAGAATTTAAGAGTTCTATGGCTTCATTACGTTTGTCGTTGAGGGATTGCTGGCTGGGGCGTTCTGAAAAACTAATGGAGTAGTGTAAGGTTGAGTCGTCTGCGTATGAATGGATGGGAATTAAGGTACAGTTAAGGAGATCATTTATAAAAATTAGAAAGAGAATAGGAGATCGGACAGAGCCCTGAGGAACACCCTTTCTATGATCTGTCTCGCACTTGCAACCCTTTCTACGATCTGTCTCGCACTTGCAATCCTTTCTGCGATCTGTTTCGCACTTGCAACCCTTTCTACGATCTGTCTCGCACTTGCAACCCTTTCTACGATCTGTCTCGCACTTGCAATCCTTTCTACGATCTGTCTCACACTTGCAACCCTTTCTGCGATCTGTCTCGCACTTGCAATCCTTTCTACGATCTGTCTCGCACTTGCAACCCTTTCTGCGATCTGTCTCGCACTTGTAATCCTTTCTACGATCTGTCTCGCACTTGCAACCCTTTCTGCGATCTGTCTCGCACTTGTAATCCTTTCTACGATCTGTCACACTTGCAACCCTTTCTGCGATCTGTCTCGCACTTGCAATCCTTTCTATGATCTGTCTCGCACTTGCAACCCTTTCTGCGATCTGTCTCGCACTTGCAATCCTTTCTACGATCTGTCTCGCACTTGCAATCCTTTCTACGATCTGTCTCGCACTTGCAACCCTTTCTGCGATCTGTCTAGCACTTGCAATCCTTTCTACGATCTGTCTCGCACTTGCAATCCTTTCTACGATCTGTCTCGCACTTGCAATCCTTTTGTACGATCTGTCTCGCACTTGCAATCCTTTCTACGATCTGTCTCGCACTTGCAATTTGGGTTGTCGTTGACCTTGGAGTGTAACCGACCATCTCGCTCTACCACCTGAGAAGTGTGCAAATAGTTAGAGGTTTTTGTTCATTCCTCACCATTTTTCTGAACTCTCACCATTGTTTACATTTGGGTTGACGTTGACCTTGGAGTGTAACCGACCATCTCCCCAGTGTATAAAACGAAAGCCGAGTCCATTATCTTTAGTCTGAATGATTGTCTACTTTGAAATGAAATTATGGTTTATAGTTCAAATAATGTCTTTGGAAGTAATGAAATGGTTAACAAAATAATGCGATTTCATGTTATTTTCCTTTTATTCTCTCTTATATTCACGTTATTCTTGATTTAGTGTGCCAGGAAAAAATCGACACCTAAATGGCACGAACGGTCTTAAAATTGACAAAAATGGGGCGAAACGTCTTAACATCGCCAAACTAATTGGCCGAACGTCTTTAAATCTCAAAAGCCTAAAAGCTGAGGGTCAGTATAAAGTTCCAGGAGTGTTTGTTGCCGTGGTCCCACCCAGATGTTAAAGGGGGGTATTTTGGACCCCCTTCTCCCTCATGTTTAGTCACATTAGTGTTGATATTCTAAGACATTCGCCCCATTAGTTTTGATATTCTAAAACATTCGCCCCATTAGTTTTGATATTTTAAGACATTCGCCCTATTTGTTTGGCGAGTTTAAGACTTGTAGTGCCATTTAGGTATTGCATTTTTCCTAACGAGTGATAGCGAGTCTGCAATTTAGGAGACCCCGTCCGGTTGATGGAGGTCTAGGGGGCGCAAACCTAAAACAATAACAATCAATATAAATGTCACCTTAAGGGGAGGTTTTTAGTTTGTTCCCTAGACCTCCATCAAGCTTAAGATTACACCCCCTTGAGCCCCTTTCAAGATAAATTTGTACATTTTTCGGTAGAAAAATGTCCCGGCTGAAAGCCGGTTCCTCTTAAATTACAGGCTCGCTATCGCTCGCCAGGATAAAATCGACACCTAAATTGCACGAAAGGTCTTAATATGGGGTGAAAGTTCTTAAAATCGCTAAACTAATGGGGCGAACGTTTTATAATATCAAAAGCAATGGGGCTAAACATGAGGGAGAAAGGGGTCAAGAAAAAAATCCCTCAAGTGGAAATCTCCCCTTAAAACCCCAGCTACACCAAACTATATATTTTAAGCTTCAATGTCTGACAAGAAAATTGATATACATTTATGCCTGCCAATATTTCTCCGCCTAGTTTTGAACAATGTCCAAATGTGAGGGTGTGGTGGGAGCGTTCTTGTAGTTCGCGTCGAGAGCACTTATTGTTTTCTCGTAAATGGAACGTTTTGTGGTTGGGGGGGGGGGGGGGTATTTTGTCGGTTTGTTAGCACAAGATAAATACAGAAGATTTAGTTTGATCATTATTTTATTCGTTTATTTATTTATTTATTTATTCAGAATTGTATTTATTAATTGTTTTTTATTATTATTATTATATATATATATTTTGTTAAATGTCCCGCTCATTTTACTTCCGAAAAAATGTACAAATTTAGTTTGAAATGGGGTCTGGGTGATTATTATTAGCATTGTTATTTTATTTTATTTTAGCTTGAAGGGGAGGGGGAGGGGGAGGCCCCCCCCCCCCCCCCCCCCGTCATTATCTGAAGGGGAGAAAGAAAGCAACACGAAAAACTGCTGGAAATTTGCGAATAAAGGTAATAGAAACTCCCACTAAAGCCGGTATCACACGAGAGCTTTTATAGTCAACATTCTATTATAAAAAAAAATCTGCTATAATTTCTGGAATATTTTGCACCGTTATTGGAAACTAGACTGATGGTAGATGAATTTGAAGAGGAACCGGCCTTTGGTCGGGATATTTTTCTACCGAAAAATTTACAAATTTATCTTGAAGGGGGGTCTAGGGAGTGTTTTTATAAGCTTGATGGAGGTCTAGGGAGGAAACTAAAAAATATATATGAATAAATGAATTAATAGACCAAACAGACGGTCTGTCTCCCCTAAATCCCACAAGGACCCCAAAAGGAAATACGCCTAACCGCCTTATTGGGCTATCCCTAGTTGGAATTATGCAAAGCTGGTACATGTCATATTTGAAACATATGTCTTGATAGCGTAATGCATAGTGCGTGGAATTTCGATGTGAGTATCCTGGGTTCGAGTCCTCGGAGTGCCACATGTATTTGTTGATTTCATTAATTGAGTTTAGATGTGAAGTTGGTTGGTGGAAAAAACATAATAATTCCAACATTGTAAATTGTTAACTTGAATAAACATTATAATCATAATAATAATAATTATGCATATATATTCAGTAGATATATATATATATATACCGGGTATATATATATATATATATATATATATATATATATATATATATATATATATATATATATATATATATATTATATAATATATATATATATATATATATACATAATTAATTTAAACAGTTTTATATTGTTTCCAATACAGGAAGTTGTCCAATAATAACTGACCTTAATATGGACACTAGGAAAACAATGTCTAGCAGTAATTTAGCAGGTACTGACTCACTTGGCCGGGGATTTGGGTATAAAGGCAAAAAAGAAGTGATATCTAGTGTAGGTTGCAGGGTGTTTCAGTTTCTATTGCTTGTAACGGGGAACGACAGTAGGAAACTTTCTCCGCGGGATGACTGACCCCTTCCGTAACTCTAGCAGCCTTAAGGGGAGGGGGTGACCTGTTTTTGTTCTGTCCTTTTCTATCTTTCTCTGGCTTGTATCCATTTGGCCCCATTCAGCCTACTGTTTTAAGACGTTTATCCCCATCCAGGTGTCAATTTTTTACTGGTGAGCGGTAGCGAGCCAGCATATTTTTTATTTTTGTTTGACAGCAGGCTAAATTTGTACATTTTTCGATAGAAAAATGTCTCCGGCGAAGCCGGATTTCTTAATAAAATGCTGGCTCGCTATCGCTCGCCAGGAAGAAATCGACACCTAGATGGGGATAAACGTCTTACAATAGTTGGCTGAATGGGGCCGAATGGATACAAGCCAGAGAAAGAGAGAAAAGTACAGAACTAACCAAAAGCAGGTCACCGCCCTTATTGCACGGATTGGGTGTTCATTTATTTATTTATTTACCATTAGTTTGTCGATTTTAAGACGTTTCACCACATTAGTTTGACTATTACAAGACGTTTCGGCCCGATTTTAGGAAGTTTCACCACATTAGTTTGACTATTACAAGACGTTTCGACCCGATTTTAAGAAGTTTCACCACATTAGTTTGGCTATTACAAGACGTTTCGACCCATTCAGAAAAAAACAAATCAGGGGTCTTTTTTTTCTCTCTGGCGGCAAGCGATAGCGAGCCTGTAGTTTAGGAGAAACTTGCTGAAGGTCGGTGACAATTCTCCACCTAAAAATGGACATAGCTTGAAGGGGGGTCGACACCTAAATGGACATAGCTTGAAGGGGGGTCGACACCTAAATGGACATAGCTTGAAGGGGGGTCGACACCTAAATGGACATAGATTGAAGGGGGGTCGACACCTAAATGGACATAGCTTGAAGGGGGGTCGACACCTAAATGGACATAGCTTGAAGGGGGGTCGACACCTAAATGGACATAGCTTGAAGGGGGGTCGACACCTAAATGGACATAGCTTGAAGGGGGGTCGACACCTAAATGGACATAGCTTGAAGGGGGGTCGACACCTAAATGGACATAGCTTGAAGGGGGGTCGACACCTGAATGGTAAACATTTCTTAAAATCGACAATTAGGCCCGGACATATTATATCTACCGAAGAATGTACAAATTTAGCTTAAGGGGAGGCTGACCGTTTGTTTGGTCTATTAATAAAAAATGTAGTCATATATATTTTTAGTTTCCTCCCTAGACCTCCATCAAGCTTAGAAAAACACCCCCTAGACTCCCATCAAGATAATGTTGTACATTTTTCGGTAGAAAATGTACCGACCGAAGGCCGGTTCCTCTTAAAATTGCAGGCTCGCTATCGCTCGCCAGGAAATAATCGACACCTAAATGGCACGAAAGGTCTTAAAATTGACAACGAAATGGGGCGAAAGGTGTGAAAATCGCCAAACTAATGAGCCGAACGTCTTATAATCTCAAAACTAGTGGAGCTAAACATTAGGAAGAAGGGGGTCCAGAAAAACGGTCTGCCTCCCCTTAAAGGGAGGTGTGTAGTGGCCTAGTTTCCTAAACCAGATCATCTCCTACACTGGACATATATCAATTGTGGCCAGTCCAACAAAAAGATCACCCAAGGCAACCGGGGACTTCCCCTTGGGGTGGTGGTGGTGGTGGTGTGTGTGTGTGTGGGTGGGGATGGGGATGGGGGGGGGGGGGGGGGGTCAGTCAGTAGAGCTCTGTGTGTGAGGGGGGGGGGGGTTGTGTGTGAGTCAGTCAGTGGATCTCTGTGTGGGGGGGGGGGTTGTGTGTGAGTCAGTCAGTGGAGCTCTGTGTGTGTGTGGGGGGGGTGTGTGTGAGTCAGTCAGTGGAGCTCTGTGTGTGTGTGGGGGGGGGGGTGTCAGTCAGTAGAGCTCTGTGTGGTCTGGGGGGGGGGGGGGTTGTCTGTGAGTCAGTCAGTGGAGCTCTGTGTGGGGGGGGGGGGGGGTGTGAGTCAGTCAGTCAGTAGAGCTTCTGATATATTATGTGTGAGTCAGTCAGTAGAGCTCTGTGTGTGTGTGTGTGTGTGTGTGTGTGTGTAGAGCTTCTGGCATGTGAGTCAGTCAGTAGAGATTCTGATAATGTGTGTGTGTAGTTGCATGATTTTATATATTTTTTTGTTATTTTTTTATTTGTGTTTAGTAATGTTGGTCTGTTTACTAGAAACACTTCACCCAATGCCATTTTTTACCCAATGACTCGCATGACCTGGCATTTCCGATTCCTGATTGAAAAAAAGAAAAAGAAAAAAAAAAAGGAAATGTTGACAGAATGATATAAACACCATAGGAGGAACATTATATTATTAACATTTTATTATTAAGAATTTATTAAGATTTTATTAACATTTTATTATTGAGATTTTAAGACATTTGACTTATTAGCTTGGTGATTGTAAGACCTTTCGTGCCATTTAGGGGTCGTATTTTGTCCTGGTTAGCCTGTAATTTATGAGGAACTGGTCTTTGGCCGGGGCATTATTTGTTATCGAAAAATGCACACATTTATCTCAAAGGTGGGGTCTTGGGGATGTTTTTTTCAAGCTTGATAGAAGTCTAGGGAGGAAATTAAGAAAAGAAAAAATAATAATTATAATAGCAAACAAAGATAAATAATAATTATAATAGCAAACAAAGATAAATAAGCAAATATACTGTATACACCCCCATACCCCCCCCCCCCCCCCCATACACAAAGTTGAAGAATGGCTGAGCTTTGTCTTTCGGATGCTGAGTATAATCTGTTGGGTTTGGCCTCGCTGCACATGTATGGTGGCGCTAATAAGTCATGACTCAGCTGTCATTACGTTTGGCTCGCTCTGTGCCGTATTAATGTCTGTCAGATGTTGAATAGGCTGGGTAAGTGTAGGAAAATGTGTATATATTTCAATCGATATGAAGAAATGGTAACTTAGATATTGCTGATACCCATTATTGATCAGAACATACTTAGTGCCGACACATCACTTATTAGCGCGACTGTACGGTGGCGCTAATAAGTCATGTCTCAGCTATCAATACGTTTGGCTCGCTCTGTGCCGCATTAATGTCTGTCAGATGTTGAATAGGCTGGGTAAGTACAAAGGAGTACAAAGGAAATCAAGCAACAACAGATATAGTGACCCTTCTAGGCTGCTTGTCCTCCAAAACACTGAGGATCAAGTGTCCAAACAGTGGTTTAGAGTGGGTAAGGGAACATTGGAAAGGGAACTACTGCCCTGGAACTAATGTCCGTGGCAGGATTAGGAAGTTAGTAGGGGACAGATTGGTTAGTAACTGAGGGGGGGATAAAATAAAGTTATTCATTTACAAACGCAGTCAGTCGCGGGTTTGATGCGAGATATTTGTCTAGGCGGAGATTAAATGAATCAACGGTGCTGCAGTCTATAACGTCTCGGGGAAGCCCATTCCACAAGTTGACAACTCGATTGAAGAAGAAATTCTTAGATTCGTGTGAGTTAAAAGATTTACCAATCATTTTGCAACCATTTCCCCGCGTGTAATTAGATTTAGTGAAGTACTTACTACAGTTCATATTGTCGATGCCTTTGATGATTTTGTACACTTGAATTAAGTCACCTCTTAATCTGCGCTGGGTTAAAGGAAATAGATTTAATTCTCTAAGACGCTCTTTGTATGGTTTGTTCTTTAGGCTAGGTATCATTTTGGTAACTCTACGTTGAACTCGTTCTAGCTTGTTTATATCTTTTTGGTAATAAGGGCACCAGGATTGAACGCAGTATTCCAGAAGAGGGCGGACTAAGGAATTGTAAAGGGTTAGGATAACTTCTTTGGATTTATGCTCAAATGACCTGCCTATAAAGCCAATTATTTTGTTTGCCTTCTTAACAACTTCTGAACATTGTTGACTCGGTTTTAGGTTACTCGATATTGTTACTCCCAGATCGGTTTCTCTGTTTATATTCTTAAGCTGAGTGCCATTCATCGAATAGTTTGCTTTCTCATTTAGGTATCCGATATGTAGTACTTTACATTTATCCGCATTGAAACTCATTTGCCAAATTTGAGCCCAACATGACAATTTATCTAGATTGTGTTGCATATCGTCAACTTGTTCTTTTGAGAGTACGCTATTTGCAATTTTTGTATCGTCAGCAAATTTTGAGATTGTACAGGTGAGACCCTCATCTATGTCGTTGATGTAAATTAGAAAGAGAATTGGTCCTAGTACCGATCCCTGGTGTATCCCGCTACTTACATTGGTCCATTTAGATGCCTTACCGTTTATGACTACTCTTTGCTTTCTGTCGCTGAGCCAATTTTCTATTCATTTCAACACACCGTCTTGTATTCCATGCGCTTTTAGTTTTAGCAGTAAACGTTTGTGGGGAACTTTGTCAAAGGCCTTTTGAAAATCAAGGTATAAAATATCTACAGCTTTACTCTCATCGTAGAGGTTGAGGATATCGTGGAAGAAGTCTAAGAGGGTTGTTAAACAGGAACGTTTTTTACGAAAGCCGTGTTGAGTATCTTTAAGTAAGTTATTTGCCTCTAAGTTATTTACGAGTCTGTCTCTTATGACCGTTTCTAGCATTTTACATACAATTGAGGATAAGCTAATTGGACGATAGTTACTGGGTAGGGATTTGCTGCCTTTTTTGAATATCGGTGTTACGTTGGCTAGCTTCCACTGATCAGGCATAGTCCCAGACTGCAAGACTTCATTGAATAGCAATAGGTTTGGAGAGCTCATCCTTAGCTTCCTTTAGAACTCTAGGCGAGATTGTATCAGGTCCAGGCATTTTATTTACCTTAAGTTTATCTAAACAATTCAATACTTTTCTCTCTGTAACGGTGATATTGCTTAGAACATCTGAATTATCAATCTGAATCGGCGATGGTGTAGGGATATCACTGAGGTCTTCGGTTGTAAAAACTGATGCAAAGAAGGTATTGAGGGCATTACTCATTTGTACTTCGTCTTTGGTGTATTCTCCATTTTCATCGACTAACGGTCCAACAGTTGAAGTAACTACTTTTTTCTTTCTGATATAACTATAGAATTCTTTCGGGTTTGTTTTACTTTGATTCGCAACATGTAACTCCAGGGTCTTTTTACTTTGCTTAATTAACTTTTTTGGCTTTGCGTCGTAGCTCTACAAATTTCACCCGTTCTTCGTCATTTTGTGAGTATTTTAATCTATCATTAGCAAATTTGTTAGCAAGCAGACAGTCTGAAATATCTTTATTCCACCATTTGGGCTTATCATTATGGCCTGGATGCCGTATTTTCGATGGTATGCAGTCTTGCACTGCCTTAAGGTAAGTGGTTGTGAAACACTCCCAAGATGTATTTATGTCGTTATTGTTAGTCAGAAAGCTCCAGTCAGTTTCTTTAAGCTTTGATTTAAGTTTATGAAAATTTGCTTTCTTGAAATTAGGGACTTTCTCAATGCTGCTATTTCATTTGTTACTAGTAAACTTTAAAGTGAAAGTAATCGTACGATGGTCGCTGTTACTGAATTCATTACCAACATTCAAATTCTCTATTAATTCTTCTTTTGTTGCGAGTACAAGGTCAAGCACATTATTACCACGGGTCGGAGATTGTACAAATTGAAAAAGTGAACTCTCTTGCAAGTTAGCATAGAGGTCGTGTCCAGAGTGTGAAGTAAGAATATCGCCCCATTTAGTCACGGGTAAGTTGAAATCGCCAAGAATTACGGTATCTTGTATGTTAGTTATTTCTGCAATTTGTTCATAAATTTCACTGTCAGTTTGCACTGATTGAGCTGGGGGTCTGTATAATAAAGCTAGTGTTATTTTAGTTCCTTGTTTATTATTTAATAGTACGTAAGATATGTCTATATTCGCAATTTGAGGTTTTGACATTAAGACGGGATTAAGACTTTCCTTTATAAAAAACAGAACTCCTCCTCCATTTCTATTGATCCGACTTTTCTCAAACATTGTATAACCAGTAAGCGTATATTCGGCTAAAAAGTCTCTGTCTTCCGTATTTAACCAAGATTCTGTAATGCCGATTATATTATGTTCTGTAAACACGATTTCCTCTAGATCTGAAAATTTATTGTGTATGCTACGAGCATTTACATAAAACACCTTAAGAGTATTAGAGTTGGATGTTACTGATTGTGCATTGTCTGAATTTTCAGTTCGTATTTGACTTACACTACCCTGTCTGGATACCCCCGGTTGACCCCGTTTTTTGAATGGAAATCCTTGACTGCATCGTTCAGCAGACGACCAAGACGTGCAGCTCCTACTTCATTGAGATGTACACCATCTCCTGAAAACAAAGATTTATCATAGTAAAAATGATCCCACATGTCGACAAAGCCGATGTCCTCCTCCCTGCAGAGTTTGGCTAGTCGGCGATTTGTACTGGTAGCTATGTTGTAGAATCGGTTTTCTACATCAATCCGAGGAACAATTCCTGAAATTAAGATTCTATTAGATTTTTCCTTGAAGGACCTGATGTAGGAACATGTCTCATTCAAAAAGAAGAAATCATGTGTAACCATTGCTGATACCAATTATTGATCAAAACATAATTGGTGCCGAGACATGACTTATTAGGCCGACTGTACAACCACCCCAGGGTATCATAGACTCGGTCAGGGTCTTTGGTCTCGGGTCTTCAGCACCATTTTTCGGTAGAATTTTTTCTTCGGCCGAAGGTCGGTTCTTCTAAAGTTACAGGCTCACTATCATTCGCCAGGAAAGAAAATCGACACCTACATATCACGAAAGGTCATAATATTGACAATAACATTAGGCGAAAGTTCTTAACATCGACAGAATAATGGGACAAACATCTTCAAATCTGAAAACAAATGGGGCTAAACATGAGGGAGAAGAGGGGCCAGAAAAACGACCCATCTTCCCTTCAGTAAAAGAAGGTGTTCAAATGATGAACAAGGAAGGGAAAGAGTGAAAGTTGACGGGTAAGTAGGTAAAGTTGACGGGTAAGTAGGTAAAGTTGACGGGTAAGTAGGTAAAGTTGACGGGTAAGTAGGTAAAGTTGACGGGTAAGTAGGTAAAGTTGACGGGTAAGTAGGTAAAGTTTGAGGGAGGGGGGGGGGGGGAGATGATAGGCCTATGTTGCCAGCGTATTATTATATTTATTTAAACTAGGACTTCAGAGGCTATCAACCCTTCTGGATTATTAAGCCAGCACACTGTAAATCAAGACTAGCGTCAGGACTGGGGACCCTTTTTCGAAAACTGCAGTCCAGTATGTTTGGAGGCCATGATGATGATGATGGTGATCGTCAAATAACTCTAGCTGGTGAAGGTATTGAGGGATAAGCCTTTACAACGGCACCTCATATATCTACATTCTACTTTTCCTATTTTTCTGAAGAGTGGAGAGAGAGGAAGCTGTTGGAGTGGCTTTGCTATGTATGCTATTAGTCTGTATACGTCGTCGAGGTGTCCCAGCGGGGGTCGATCCCGTGGCTTCCCGGATACGGGAGGCTACCGCTACCAGGACCACTACTATTATAATACAATATACAGATTATGACGGACAAATTTATATCTGGATTTTATAATTTCCTGAAACCCTAAAAAACCCGTGTATCATTGACGTCTGGAAGGAGGGTGTGTTAAATATCAAGGTGATCACAATATTTCCGCCGCCTAACACCCTACCAGTAACCACCCCACCTTAACAAAAAAACCTGAGTGTGCAGCACCTGACCCAGTCACTTTAGTTCACTCCCGCACTCGGACAGTTCACGCTCAAGTCTGTTCGCCCTTAAGTCTGTTCGCCCCATACTCTTGTTGTTCACCCTAGTCGTTGGTCAGCCGGTCAGGTTAGGCGACGTTAGGTAAGATCATAATTAGGGTCACAAGTGTATATTTTCCAATAGTCTTGTCGCCTCATTATCATCACCATCAGCCTTATTGTGATCCACTATAGTCCATAGGGCCGACCCATCTCCAAGGGGACGATGGCAGCTTCTGTACCTCACCACGGTGGCTTAGTTCGGCTTGGTAAGGGTGTATGTATTGTGCATGTACAATAGTACTACTGTAGGCTACTATTAGAGTGGGTGTAGTTATGATTTGTCAAGTGTAATCAGGGCTCGATCAAGTGCTAAGATTTGCATTGCAAATGTGATACAGGCCCACATCACCTCTGATGTGGGCCATTACAGGAGGGCAGGGGGATGAGTGTCAAATACATTCATCCAGCGAGGATCAAACTCCCGTCCTCCTGCATGCGAGATATACACACCCTACCCATTCTCCACACAGGTTACTATAACTAAATTAATGATAGGAAGCTTAGGGTATGGTATAGGTTAGGCTACGGTAGTTTAGATTTAGGTACTGTACAGGCGTGCTAATAAGTGATGTCTCGGCACCAAGTATGTTTTGATCAATAATTGGTATCAGCAATATCTAAGCTTCATTTCTTCATATTGACTGAAATATACAAACATGGTCCTACACTTACCCACCCTATTCAACATCTGAGCAAGCCAAACATAATGACAGCTGGGCCATGACTTATTAGCGCGACCGTACCTTAGACCTGTTTCTAACTTCTAACCCTTCTTCTTATACTGTCGATCTTTTCTCTCCTTTGGGCTCCTCCGACCATAAACTTATCTCTGTCACCTGTCCTATCTCTCCAGTACAGCCACCCGATCCTCCTAGCCGGCGGCGCTTGTGGCACTTTGGCGCTGCCGACTGGGAGGCTCTTCGGCAGTACTTCTTTGATTTCCCATGGAATGATTTCTGCTTCCATGGCCGAGGACCCTCGGAGAGTGCTGAACGCATTACCGAGGTAATCCTATCGGGCATGGAAGCATACATTCCATTCTCTTTCTCTCAGACTAATGCTAAAAAATCTTGGTTTACTCACGCCTGTTCTACTGCTGTCCGCAATAAGGAGAAGCATTCAAACGGTACCGACGCCTTAAAACTCAAGACTCTCATTCTTCATATGTTTCTGCCCGGAATCAAGCCAAATCTGTTCTTCGACTTGCCAAACACTCTTTCATCAATAATAAATGCACTGAACTATCCAACTCTAGCTCTTCCCAAGCTTTCTGGCATCTAGCCAAAAACCTCTCCAACAATTTCTCTTCCTCGTCTTTCCCTCCCCTTTCCCACTCTGATGGCACAACCATCACTTCTTCCTCTGACAAAGCTAAACTCTTCGCTCAAACTTTTGCTAGAAACTCCACCTTGGATGATTCCGGTGCTATTCCTCCCTCTCCGCCCTCCTCTCTCTTACTTATGCCTAATATCCTAATCTCTTCTAAAGATGTACTTTCTACCCTCTCTGGGCTTAACACTAATAAGGCGTACGGTCCGGACGGTGTTCCTCCTGTTGTTCTCAAAAACTGTGCTTCCGTGCTGACTCCCTGCCTAGGCAAACTCTTTCGTCTCTGTCTATCCTCTAACGTCTTCCCTTCATGCTGGAAGTTTGCTCACATTCAACCTGTCCCAAAGAAGGGTGACCGCTCTCAACCCTCCAACTATCGTCCAATTGCTCTTATCTCTTGTCTTTCTAAAGTTTTTGAAACTATTCTTGCTTCCAAATTTCTTAAGCATTTCTCTTCTCATAATCTGCTCTCAGATCGCCAGTATGGCTTCCTTAAGGGTCGCTCTACTGGTGATCTTCTTTCATATCTTACTAACTCTTGGTCATCCTCCTTTCGGGACTTCGGTGAGACTTTTTCTATTGCACTAGACATATCGAAAGCCTTCGATAGAGTCTGGCATAAATCGTTAATTTCTAAACTACCCTCCTTCGGTTTCTATCCCTCCATCTGTGCCTTTGTCTCTAATTTCCTTTCCGGCCGTTCCATAGCTGCGGTTGTGGACGGCCATTGTTCACTTCCTCACCTTATAAACTCCGGTGTTCCTCAGGGATCTGTCCTATCTCCTATTCTCTTTCTAATTTTTATAAATGATCTCCTTAACTGTACCTTAATTCCCATCCATTCATACGCAGACGACTCAACCTTACACTACTCCATTAGTTTTTCAGAACGCCCCAGCCAGCAATCCCTCAACGACAAACGTAATGAAGCCATAGAACTCTTAAATTCTGATCTAAATACTATTTCCAATTGGGGCAGAGAAAACCTTGTTAACTTCAATGCTTCCAAAACCCAATTTCTCCATCTATCTATCTACCCGTCAGGATCTCCCAGCGGACTATCCCTTGTTCTTCAACAATACAAAAATCAACCCTTCATCTTCTCTCAATATTCTTGGTGTCTCTTTTTCTTCTGCTCTCATTTGGAAGGACCATATTACCAGTCTTGCTAAGGCAGCCTCCCAGAAGCTGGGTGTGCTCAACCGCCTTAGGGGGTTCTTTTCCCCTGCACAGCTTCTTGCTCTGTACAGGGGCATAGTGCGCCCTTGTATTGAGTATTGTTCACATGTGTGGGGAGGTTCCTCTCACACCGCTCTCCTAGACAAAGTTGAAAGGAAGGCCTTTCGTATCATTAACTCCCGTCCACTCACCAACTCTCTGCAATCTCTCTCTCTCCGCCGCAATGTTGCATCTCTCTCGCTATTCTATCGCTACTATAATAATCAGTGTTCCTCAGAGCTATCCCAGTGCATACCACCTCCTTTACGTAGGGCACGTGGTACCCGTCTTACAACTCAATCCCACCCCTACTCTGTGCAACTCTCCAACCCAAGAGTGAAACGTTACTCTCAAACTTTCTTCTACTCAATATCTGAGCTCTGGAACTCTCTCCCAGAATCAGTCTTTCCCTCTTCCTATGACTTAAATTGCTTCAAACTCCGTGTGTCCAGGCATTTTGGCTCGAACGTCCCTTGATTTTGGCCCTGTCACTCTTTCAACTATGGGGGAGGCACTCGCTATAGGCAGTTATGCCTTTTGCCTCCCTCAATCACATAGAAAAAAAAAAAAAAAACAAAAAAAAAAAAACAATAGGATAGGTATGAGACACTTTTTCTTCGGAGCGTGCACGAAGGGGTTACGAACGAAAGGACTAGTGTTGGGAAAGATCGTCTACACTGTCTATATAAAGCGAGTCATTGGTCTTGAAAAACAGCTGACGGACCTTGATATTACTGAGTATACCAACACACACACACACACCAACCAACACACACACACACACCAACACACAACCACAACCACACATACACACACCAACACACACACTCACACCAACACACACACACACACACCAACACACACACACACCAACCAACACACACACACCAACACACCAACCACAACCACACATACACACACCAACACACACACACTCACACCAACACACACACCAACACACACACACACACATACACACACACACACACATAACCACACATACATACCAAGACACACAAACCAACACACTCACACCAACACACACACACAAGCCAACACACACACACACACACACCAACACACCCACACACACACGCGCAAACACACACAACCACACATACACACCAACACACACACACGCGCAAACACAACACACACACACACAACACCAAAGGGGGAGGGGGGGGGGGGGAGTAGGAAACAAAGAATGGGGGGTTGATGACGGAGGGGAAGGGGGTGAGGGGAAGGGGGGGGGGGGGTAGGAGGAAGCAAACACCATTAGACTCACAGTAAGTTATTGTTGTCTGCAACCCTAGCTATTGTTGTATGCAACCCTAGCTATTGTTGTATGCAACCCTAGTTATTGTTGTATGCAACCCTAGTTATTGTTGTATGCAACCCTAGTTATTGTTGTATGCAACCCTAGCTATTGTTGTATGCAACCCTAGTTATTGTTGTATGCAACCCTAGTTATTGTTGTATGCAACCCTAGTTATTGTTGTATGCAACCCTAGTTATTGTTGTATGCAACCCTAGCTATTGTTGTATGCAACCCTAGTTATTGTTGTATGCAACCCTAGTTATTGTTGTATGCAACCCTAGCTATTGTTGTATGCAACCCTAGTTATTGTTGTATGCAACCCTAGTTATTGTTGTATGCAACCCTAGCTATTGTTGTATGCAACCCTAGCTATTGTTGTATGCAACCCTAGCTATTGTTGTATGCAACCCTAGCTATTGTTGTATGCAACCCTAGCTATTGTTGTATGCAACCCTAGCTATTGTTGTATGCAACCCTAGCTATTGTTGTATGCAACCCTAGCTATTGTTGTATGCAACCCTAGCTATTGTTGTATGCAACCCTAGCTATTGTTGTATGCAACCCTAGCTATTGTTGTATGCAACCCTAGCTATTGTTGTATGCAACCCTAGCTATTGTTGTATGCAACCCTAGCTATTGTTGTATGCAACCCTAGTTATTGTTGACCATTGGTTAAGGGGAGATTTCCACTTGAGGGATTTTTATCTGGACCCCTTTCTCCCTCATGTTTAGCCCCATTGCTTTTGAGATTTTAAGACGTTCGCCCTATTAGTTTGGACATTTTAAGACATTTTTCCCCATTTCTGTCAATTATAAGACCTTTCGTGCAATTAAGGTGT